>JAYMSP010000885.1:0-39486 GCA_036897095.1 Plantago elongata | reverse complement strand
TCTATTGATTTGATACTGCATTTGGCTTGATTTTATTAGCTCTGCTAGTTAGCTGTGTATATTGCTCTCTGATGATTGCTCAATCCGTTGCAGGTTTAAATTAAGATAGTTATTCGTTGCTGTTTAATTTATTTGAATCTTGTAATGTGGTTCCGTTGCACTAGCTTGGTTAACATGTTGCAGGGTGCTTATTCACGTGTTACTTCTCTCACTAGTAGATTAATTTATTTACAAGTTTTGCAGACTCTAGGAATGTTTTGTTTGAGTTTCTGAGTTTCTGCGTTTATTATCTATTGTTTTACATTAAATGAATATTGTGTCCTCCAAATCTTGTTTCCTAATTAATTCTGTTATGGACTATCATTTTAGGCGAAAGAGAAGGAGTTGAAGAAACAGAAGGCAGCACAAAAGGCTGAAGCCCTTAAGGTACATAAACCATGCTTTGCTGGTTCAGTGTTTGGTTTATAAAATTCTTAGAAAATAACGGTATTTTCCTAAACTTGAGTAAAAACCACTATATATGAATATCATCGTAAACCAACTGTTTGTCCTAATGCATATGAAACTTAGTTTATTTTGTAAGACTTATTTTCTCATCTTGAGAATTATGCTTATCCAATCTGTGTTGGCACTAAGGCACAACAAGCCTCCAGCGGTCCAAAGGCGGAGAAGAAGAAAATTGCAAAAAAAGGAGCTGTGGAGGAAAACCCAGAGGATTACATTGATCCAGAAACATTACCTGGCGAGAAGAAAATATTGTCTCGTCATATGGCACGAACTTACATTCCCAGTGCTGTAGAGAAAGCGTATGCAGAATCATTACAACCTTTTCCTTATAGTAAATACACTTGTGTGATATCGCCACCGACTCATTATGCCTCAAATTTTTGTATAGGTGGTATCCTTGGTGGGAAAACTCGAGGTTCTTTGAGGCTGATTCAAGCAGCCCTAAACCACCATTTACCATAGTGAGTTTCTTGAATTCTGCTCACCATGATAGAAAGAATGTTGATTTTGAAGGAGATTTAACCAAAACCCTGAAGCCTTAATCAGGAATGGCTGCAGGAGTGTATATTGCAAGTGGAATAGATAGATTTTATAATTGATTTTTTATATGTTTCTCTACGAATGTGTATTCTATTGTTCATGCATGTGAGAAAATGAACTGGCTAATGGGTGTGGGGGGAGTGGAAGGTTCCATTGTTATTTATTATTTTCCCTTCTGCATGCAGGTACTGCCGCCTCCTAATGTAACTGGAGCTCTACATATTGGCCATGCCCTTACTGCTGCAATACAGGTCTTCTATTGAAACCTGATATTCTTTATTTTTTTCCTTTCCTGGAAATACATTTTTTTTTTGTCAAATGACACATGTTGCCTTCAGGACCTTCTCATTCGATTCTATCGTATGTCCGGCTACAATGCTTTGTGGGTACCTGGTATGGATCACGCTGGAATTGCAACACAGGTGAAATATTGAACCACACCTAAACCTAAGAATGAAGATAATTAATTTTTTCTCAGCCGCTAAACACGTCTCTCTTTCTTCCTTACCGTTTCTCGTTCTCTTTCATTCTCTGTCTTTATTTCTTCATGTTACTTTCAAATCTATCAACTCACCTCTCCCACCCACCTCTCCGGTGGCGATATGTATCAAAATAATTTTTATTTCTTCTCCCTATTTAGGACTGCGTGTAGCTCTACTTGGTTATTGTATACAAAGACTTTTTCGTATATGTGATTTAGTCTAGAACAGTTACGTAATTTAGTGTCTGCTAAATTTGCTTCAAGGTGTTTCACTTATAATGAATTAGTATTTTGAATTTGGTCTTTTGCAATTTGATAATTTCCTTTGGATTGGTGATATTTATTTGAAGTATATAATTTGGTCACTTATAATGAATTATGTGTTTTGAATTTAATCTTTAGCAATTTGATAATTCTGTTGGAATTGGATTGTTGATAGTTATTTGCATGTTCTAACTACGATATAATTCGTATGAAAAACATCTGCAATACTTTGAATAGCGCCACCCTGCCATCCTGCTATTCAGTTGACCGCTCGGAACCTATTCGAGATCGATCAGTGATATTAATGTATTAGATTTTGTATTATGGCATTATCGAATTCATTTCAAATTAATTATTGGCTTTTGGAATTAATGTATACAAACAAATTATTCTTGAGTTTCTGTGAATGGGTGCTGATGTTGATTTGCCCAGGTTGTTGTGGAGAAAAAGATTATGAGGGATGAGAAATTGACACGACATGATGTTGGCCGTGAAAACTTCATAGCTAAAGTAAGCCGAGCACCTTTTACTTTTTTTTTTTTTTTTTTTTTTTTTTTTTTTTTTTTTTTTTTGAGAGAGCCACCTTTTACTTCTTTAAGTTGAGGACTTTTTACATCTCATTATGTTTTCAGATAGTTTTGTGGTTGGATGTTGATAGAATAGCTGCTGACAAAATCCTTTACGGCATGTATATATGATATAGAAAAAGACGGTTTACATGTTCACATGATAAAACTGCCCACAGGTTTGGGAATGGAAAGAGGAGCATGGTGGGACTATTCTGCAACAATTGAGGCGCTTGGGTGCATCACTGGACTGGTCGCGCGAGGTAATGTGTTATTTATTAGTTACATATGTAGCTGAATCTTATCATGATGCATGTATATTTGGCTGTTTTTATGTAGTTGAATGTGTGTGTATTTTCCTCCCTCATTCTCATCAATATTTGGTCCATAACAGTGCTTTACCATGGATGAGAAGCGGTCACTGGCAGTAACTGAGGCTTTTGTTAGACTCTATAAAGAAGGTCTCATATATAGGTATGCACATGTATATTCATTACTGTTTTAAATCTTTCTTTTGAATGGTCTTTGTGAATCCTTGTTTTAACCACATGTCGTTGAAATCTTGTTTTAAGTTTGGCGGTTCAGGTTGTGTATATTAAGAAGTAAGAACACACCTTGTTCACTTCCAAGTTTGTTGACCTTTATATATTCTGGACACGCTTGTATAGGCTACCTAAAGCAAAACATCTCACCCCCAATTAGAACCTAACAAATAGCAAATTTCCAAAGTCCAAGCCGGTTTTCTTTAGTTTTTGGCATTGTGCTCGTTAGTTGAGTTATTTCTAAGCTCTAAGTTCATGTGATAATGTAGGAGTAGGTATATTATAACTTCAGTAACCCTGTAGTGCGACCCTGGAATCCCAGATTTTTTAATCGGGCGCGGCACAATCCGGCATTAACAACACTGGCAAAACTAAATCCCAAAACCTTTTCAGTCTATTACAATACCATAAGTATAATTGCCTGTCACTATTTTGTGTAATCTAACTCTGATGCCTCATCTTTGATGTTTTTCTCTAGTTGGCTGATTTTTCTTTCTGTGTCCTTGTTAGAGATCTACGACTTGTGAACTGGGATTGTGTATTGAGAACAGCAATATCAGATATTGAGGTAGGACATGCATATATTTTAGCTTATCAACTGTATCTTGTTTGGGCACTAGTCTTAATTGCATGCAAATTCTTTGGTGCTGGTAGGTAGAATATATTGATATCAAAGAGAGAACACCACTCCCGGTGCCTGGTTATGAAGAGCCCGTGGAGTTTGGAGTTCTGACATCATTTGCGTATCCTTTGGAACGGGGCCTGGGTGAACTTGTTGTTGCGACTACGCGAGTGGAAACGATGTTGGGTGATACTGCTATCGCCATTCATCCAGAAGACCCAAGGTACAGCCATCTTCATGGGGAATTCGCAATCCATCCATTCAATGGAAGAAAACTTCCTATAGTTTGTGATGCGGAGCTCGTAGATATGAATTTTGGGACTGGTGCTGTTAAAGTACGCGCCTCGTATTTGTTTATATATATTTCCATTCCTCAAAGTCTGTTACACATCTAGATTTAAGTTTTTCCTAGGTGTTGTGAATGATACATACATTATTTGACAGATAACACCGGCTCATGATCCTAATGATTTCGACGTTGGCAAGCGTCACAATCTTGAATTTATCAATATCCTTACCGATGATGGAAAAATTAATAGCAATGGTGGCTCTGAGTTTATTGGTATGCCACGTTTCAAAGCTCGTGTGGAGTTGACAAAGGCTCTGAAGGAAAAGGTATCTTTATTTGTTTCTTTTAACTCGTGAGATTTTCAACTTTAGGATGACTTATCTTTATGAGTATCATGGTATGTAACAATATCCCGTACGATTAATGTTGATTTATCTTCTTATTTGCAATACAGGGACTTTATAGAGGTGATGCAAATAATGAGATGCGTCTTGGTGTTTGTTCGAGAACTAATGATGTGGTGGAGCCTCTCATAAAGCCTCAGTGGTATGTCAACTGCAAAAGCATGGCACAGGAAGGTCTTGATGCTGTTACGGATGAAACAGATCCAAAAATAGAGATCATCCCAAGACAATATGTTGCTGAATGGAAGAGGTATTTTTGGGTGAATCAGTTATTACGGGTCTTCATTATATGCTTTACAGACAAAGAGACTATTTTACCTTGGTCTTTTCCTTGTCTGCTTCACATGCATTTAGTTGTAGAGATACTTCCAGTTTCTAACAAAAATAAATAAATCTAAAGTTGGTTTTTCACAAGATAGAACTGGTCATTGCAGATGGCTTGAAAATATCCGCGATTGGTGTATATCAAGACAGCTTTGGTGGGGTCACCGTATTCCTGCATGGTATGCAGTGTTGGATGAGGATAATCTTAAGGAACTTGGTGCATACAATGACCACTGGGTTGTTGCGAGGAACATGGAAGAGGCCGAGGAGGAAGCTGCCCGAGTATTTTCTGGGAAGAAATACCAACTATTCCAAGATCCAGATGTTCTAGATACCTGGTTTTCTTCAGGTCTTTTTCCACTATCTGTGCTGGGCTGGCCAGATAGTACACATGATCTCGGACGGTTTTATCCAACATCTGTGCTTGAAACTGGTCATGACATCCTCTTCTTCTGGGTTGCTCGTATGGTGATGCTTGGAATGAAGCTGGGGGGTCATGTACCCTTTAGGAAGGTGAGCCATGTTGCAAATGCTCAAATATTGCACTTTCAAACTATTTTCAGTTTTGTAATATGGGTGTATTCTGATGTTTCAGTGTCTCATCTGTTGGTTTAATATCGCCTAGAAACTTGTGCCTCTTAGCAGTTATAACCACCAAACAATGAACTTCTTTCATTATTTTTTTGTACGAGACCGTTCCCAATTTTGAGCTACCACTTGAATCTGACTTGTCGATATTTAACTTCTCTCAGGTTTACTTGCATCCTATGATACGTGATGCGCACGGGCGTAAAATGTCCAAGTCATTAGGAAATGTGATAGATCCTCTGGAAGTGATCAATGGAATACAACTTGCAGACCTTCACAAAAGACTGGAGGGTGGGAACTTGGATCCCAAGGAACTAAAAACTGCGAAAGATGGGCAGGCAAAAGACTTCCCTGAAGGTATTCATGAATGTGGTACCGATGCTCTACGTTTCGCACTTGTTTCATATACGGCCCAGGTTAAGATCAAATTCCCTTTCCTATTTAATTTTCTTGCTATTGCTGAAATCTGGTCTGACATATTTTCTTTTCTTCAGTCGGACAAAATAAATCTCGATATTAAGAGGGTATATGGATACCGCAATTGGTGTAACAAGCTCTGGAATGCTATAAGGTTTGCTATGGGTAAACTTGGAGACGACTATACCGCTCCAACAGATATTGTTCCAGCTTCCATGCCCTTCAGCTGCAAGTGGATACTTTCTGTCCTGAACAAAGCTATATCCAAGACAGTTTTATCTTTAGAGTCCTACGAATTCTCTGATGCCACTACATCTGTATACTCATGGTGGCAATATCAACTATGTGATGTGTTTATTGAAGTAATCAAGCCATATTTTGCCCGCGATGATCCAGCATTTTCATCTGCAAGAAGATGTGCACAATATACCTTGTGGTTATGTCTTGACAATGGATTACGGTTACTTCATCCTTTTATGCCGTTTGTCACTGAAGAATTGTGGCAACGCCTCCCTTCAAAGGATAACTCGACGAGGAAAGAATCAATTATGATATCTGAATATCCATCAACCGTAGAGGTAACCTTGTTGCTAACTGTTGCAATCTGAGGAAGCCAAACTTAAAAGGTTTCGGCTTTCAGGAGTGTTCAGTGTCCAATCTTGAATTCTTAAGCTTGATTGTCTTTGTGCTCATGCTGAAGTATATAATACACCTGTTCATTCCTAGAGTTGTTTCATCTGTGGCTCTATGGAATAGACTAATAGCTGGTCAAGTTGTTCGGTAGACAACTACAACCTTTCTGACCATCTCTATCCAGTACCAGACGCATTGATGATACCCTCTGCAACACTTTTATAAAGCCTTTCCATTTTTGCCTGCCAAAAATATTAGTCCTGTAGCACCTTTACAAACCCATCAAATGGCTAGTTTCTGAATAACGCTCACAGCTTTAGTAATATAGTACTGAAGTGAATATGGTCTTTGCAGCCATTTTGAATTAGTCTATTCTATCTCAAAGCCAAGAACAAATGTATCTTATATATATGGTTCTTGAAGTGATTTCGGATCTTTTGACTGTTTCTAATTGGCTATGTTCTATCGAAATACAGCCGATGCAACAAAAGGTATAGCCAAGTCATATAATCACTTCCCATAGACCTAAAAAGATGGCAGCCTGCATTTCTGATCTTAGTTTCTGATGTAGGCATTCATATGCTTTAATAATATACATCAATGAACTTGATAGCTGCACAATCTACTTTACTTTTTCGATTCGTAGACGATCTGTTTAATGTTTTCAAATTTTCAGTTTGTTTATTGTTTTGATGAAAAATGTGATTTGCAGATGGTTTATTGATCTTCAACATATTGTATGTGTTTGTAATATCTTTGAGAAATGAACTTATTGAAATGATATACTCCTTCCTCAGTCTTGGAATAATGATGATGTGGAGCTGGAGATGGAAATGATTGAATCAGTAGTAAAATCCCTGAGGTCTCTCCGCTCACAGTTGCCTCCCAATGAAATTTTCGAAAGGTATATATTACTTATTGGAAATGGAATAGCTCTTTAATTTTCTTTTATGAAGTGGTGAATACAGAAACTGTCATGGATTGCTCTAATCGAGTTATAAATATATATGTTTTCAGGCGAGATGCTTTCGTTGTGAGTCGCAAAAAAGATGCTTGTGAACTCTTTGAGAAGCACAAGCTGGAAATTTCCACCCTTGCCAATCTATCTTCTTTAGAAGTATGTATTATGTTTAATCTGAGTTTTCAAGGTTTTTTACTGTCTTCTTGAGTTCTGTGATGGAATCTAGTCTACATACACGTTGAGTTTCTACTTAACTTAGTTTCTGGATTCTATTTTTCTAAAGTTCTGTTCTTTAATGTCTACTTAGGTTTGTGAAGGAGATGAAACCCCGTTGGGGTGTATTGTCGACGTGGTAAACGAATCTCTCTCAGTGTTTATTAAGCTACGAGCAGGGACCATCAACGTGGAAGCTGAACTTGAAAAGCTCAACAAAAAGATGAATGAGATTAAAAGGTGAGAAAATCAAACCTTAGAAACCCTTTCACCCATGTGATTTCACTCTTTTTACTTCCATTTTCTCAATGATTCACTTGCCCGGATAACCTGAACCTTGATTGCAGGCAATGCGATGTCTTGGAGAAGAAGAAAAATGATCCTGGTTATCAGGAGAAAGTCCCTGTTCGAATCCGTGAGAAAGATGAGGAAAAGCTTGCTTCACTGTTGAAGGAACTATTATCTGTCAAGGAGAATCATGAGCGTCTCCTCGACCAGCAAACTGCAGTACCGCAAAATCTTTAATCCTGGACGAGCGTTATTCTGCATTCCCTCATTTATTACCCTGCGAAAGCTTTAAATTTATGCCTTTTCATTTGTGGTAAAGTGGTGACAGGCATCTCACAGGTCACAGTTCGACCAGGGAGAGAGCTATTTCCCATCTTAAGACTATATAAATTATAAACCTCAATTAGTTTACGAAATTATTTTACACCATTTAGAATCACTTTTTCTTAATCTTTATATGCTCTTGAGTCTTGATAGTAAAGACAATTAAATTTCTGGCATTCTAGATTAAGTACATCTTAGAACAATCGGTTTACTTCTGAAAAACTCAATTCTCATCGGTTTGTATTACCCACCAATTGTTGAACACCGGCGCAATGCTCTCTTTATCCTTATGCATAGAGAAATGGAGTACTGGTATAGAATTGTAATTGAATCCGTTTGAATAATAAAAAATTGAATAATAATGAGTAAATTGTAGTTGATTTGTTAATATTAGTATTTTATATAGAATTATAATTGTATAGAGTATTGTAAGTCGAAAAGGAAGTAAGAATTGAATTGTAAATGAATTGAGATTGGAATTAAATTGTGATTTAATTCAAATTCGGGAAATAAATAAGCAATTGCAATAGGTTAGATAAACAAGAATACATCGAGCTTAATTATAATTGAATCGTGATTCTAAACCAAACATCCACTAGATTTATGAATTGATATTTTATATTATTTTTTATTTTTTTATAATATTTCTAATCTTTTTAGTTATATCCGTAATTTTGCCGGTTTATTTTAATTTTCCTATAAGACTTTTAGCGTTCTTTTGTTCTTTCCCAGCCAATCAACAAAAACGTTGTAAAAGTTTGGGAGATTGTCTGGAAGTCTAAACTAACAAATTTCAGAATATCTATTTTAATAGATATTTAAAAATACTTATTAATTTCCCGTTAAATATTTAGATTTCTGTTGACATCAATCAGGATACATGACTCAATATCCACTTTTTTCCTCATGCATTTGTAAACATGCACAAGAATTTAGAATTTTGACTATTTGGCTAATGATCAAAATAACATAAACGGGTGAATATATTATTTTTAATTTATTTTTAAATATTTTTACCGTTAGTCAAATACCACTTCCGTTTCATTAATAATGAAACAATTTGATGTTGCACGATTTTTAAGAAAAATATATAATATGTGGTTAAAAAATAAGTTTGAGATATAAAAGTACATGCGAGATCCAATAATGTGAGGTTAACAATGAATTGTACAGTGGAGTGGAAGTTATTTTTTATATGAAAAATTATTTCATTTTGGTAGGATTTCGAAAACGAAAAGTGTTTCACTTTTAACGGGACGAAGGGAGTAGTATTCTATTAAGCCTTTGTTCTTTTTAATTTAAAATTCATTCATTTTATTTAGTTCAGTTTAATTATATTTTATATTATAATTTAATTTAATAAATTTTAATTGGATAAGAAAAGATAGCTTAATCTATATATGTCCAACGTATTGACTCATGAACTGGTGATACTTTCCCATCAAGATGCATTAAAATCGATGAGTCATAAAACAACATAAAAACTAATGCATTATAATTCACACATTAATTTTTTTTGCATGTTACAAAATCATGTCATTTTAGGTAATTTTGTTAGTTACTTGTAAAAATCATGCATTATTTACATGACACAAAATTTAGTTAAAGTATGCACTTGAGCTTATATAATTCGATAGTCACAAATTTAACTGTAATTAGTAACATTTCTACACTTACAACAATTATATTCCCTCCATTTTGAATTAGAAGTCTTGCGTGACCGAACATAAATTTTAAGAAGATAATAATAAATTAAAAAAGAAGGTAGTAAAGTATGAATATGATTACATTAGATAAATTAGTAGAAATAATGAATAAATTATGAGAGATAATATATAAATTAGGAGAAAAATGTTCTATTGAAATAAATGAGACTTTTAATTTTAAAACAGCCCAAAAATATATATGAAACTTCAAATTCAAAATAGAGAAAGTATATCATAAAATATATTTTCTACGTGTGATTCAATTAATAATCGTACATTTATAGAAGTTTTGCACCTATAAAGTAACAAAATCTCTAGTAAGGCCGACCTTTGATAATAGTCGATCTATGTAACTGTGATTGTATTTAAAAATGTCATTTGTTGGTGTTTATTATTAATAAAAAACGTGATACTTGTGCCAAAAAAGGGGGGGAATTGCGTTCACTAGGGGTGATCTTGGTAATTCAAAGAGGAACATTGGTAGCAGCTTAAATCGCCCTGGCAAATTAGAAGATGCATTGACGACTTTGACAGACTGTTCCTGGACTCTAACCCTCTGTAATTCCCCAACCTCTTCTCCGATCTCTCTCAAGCTTCAAAATCAACGAAATCATTACAGTTAACAGCAGCCTCATCGATCTTCGAAGAAGATGAGTGTGATCGATATATTGACTCGCGTCGATACGATCTGCAAAAAGTATGACAAATACGACATCGCACCCAAGGACTCCAACATCTCCGGCGACGACGCCTTTGCTCGCCTTTACGCCTCAATTGAGTCCGACATCGAGTCGTGCCTTCAGGTTTTTGCTACGCTCAATTCACTATTTCGAGCTTTTTTTTTTAATTTTCCATTTCGCATTTTGAATTTGAGTGTTTTTCCAGAAAGCTGAGACAGCTGCAAATGAGAAGAGTCGGGCGTCTGCTGTAGCGATCAATGCCGAACTACGCCGGACTAAGGCTAGGTTGCTTGAGGAAGTCCCCAAGCTACAGAGATTAGCTGTTAAGAAGGTATTGCTTATACATTGTGTTTTGCCTGTTTTCCGATCTGGTGGTTAGATATTGCTTTTTGCTATCGGTTATGTTTCGAATGCAATTTGATCTCTAGAATTTGATGAACTATTGAGTCAACTCGTTTTGCCGTGTTTGTACTAATGATCTCTTACATATACAGTAATTTTGAGAACCAAGGGTTGGATACTTTAAGAATTTGATGTGTTACCTACTTTGCAAAGCTGGTATGTTTGATTAATTGTATTGTAATCTCGGGGAATAATGGCAACTGTTGAGGAAATCATATTTTCAGTAACTAGGTAGGGAGATGGGCCAATTGTAGGTCTAGAAGTAAGCTTCTTTTATTAGAAGAGAAAACATAGCTGAGCTTATGCTTGTAACTCAATGTCCGCCTGGTTCATATTTTGGAGCTGATAAATTTGAGTCATGATTGCTCTGTCCATTTGAGGAGAATACTTGCTACTGGAAGAATAGTATGAAGTTGTGTATTAGTCGGATATAACTTGTATTGGCTGATCTAATTGTAAGAGCGGCAAATGCATCTAGCACTTGAGTGGGGGGCACTTGATTATTTCTGATACTTGAGCCGTGTCCAATGGTTAGATCATCCAACACAAGTATTTGTGGTGTACTTGGAGTTAGATTGTTATTTCTTTGGAGTTGTGTCACTTGGCCCAATTCAGTTCACACGGTTTACTGTAGTAATTATTGAAACAGTTGCATTTGCACACACTAGAGCGTGCTACATGAAATATATTTCATCTTTCATATCACTGATTTGTACAGTGACGTGGAAACTGCCAAGTGATGCTCATATTGACTAGTTTCCATTCTACTAGTTTTACGAAATAACAGGCTTGAATACTTTAGATGACTTCGATAATTAACAGAATTTAAATAATATTTAATACCAACATGATTGTATGTTACCTGTGTACTTTTTTTCTTTCCTTTTCTCAATTCTGTCATTTTCCCATCCCTTTTTGTGTCTTGCAGCATTGTTTATCATCTTATTGCATCCCTCATATTGGGCTGAATAAGATACAATCTATTTGTTGGTGTCCTTTGGTTTTGACTATATCGTGGTTCCAGGTGAAAGGACTTTCAATCGAGGAGCTTACTACCCGTAATGACTTGGCCCTTGCGTTGCCCGATAGGATTCAAGCTATACCAGATGGCTCCGCAGCTCCTCCAAAACCTTCTGGCGGTTGGGGGGGCACATCTGCTCCTCGCACAGAAATCAAATTTGATTCAGGTTTTTGTTCCATTTAATTCTTATTAATCTAATAGTTCTCATGTCTTACTGTCAAATTGTTCCTTTGAAGCATCAGTGTATCCCATAGTTACTTATGCATTTTAACTGACTTTAGATGGGCGATTTGATAATGAGTACTTCCAGCAAACTGAAGAGTCAAGTAATTTCAGGCAGGAGTACGAAATGCGTAAAATGAAACAGGCATGCTCTTTTCTGTAAATGCATAGTTTTACGCTGATTAGTTATTGTGTCATCATTTTAAGTTCTCTAACGGGTCTCTTTCTTAAAATTTCTATGCACAGGACCAAGGATTAGACGTGATTGGAGAAGGTCTGGAAACATTGAAAAATATGGCTAGTGACATGAACGAGGTTATATTTATTTATTTATTCTGCCTTTCGCATTTCACCTTGTTCTTTCAAAATTTTTCCATAAGTTGGTTCCTCTATATTGTGTGCTCACCAACATTCTTGAATGAGGACCTTAAATGTGATATATACTATGCAGGAATTGGACAGGCAAGTTCCCCTTATGGATGAAATTGATACCAAGGTTAGTTTTCCCGTCATAACCTTGATAGTTGACACTTTATGTAGCAATGCATGATGTCTTTCCAGAGTTTCTTTTTGTTTTTTAATCGGACACAGTTGATACTTGATAGTTGAATGTTTCGTTCACAACTCACCAAATTATAACAATGTAGTGAACATAGAAAGTGAGCTTTTCAACCATTCAACTTGCACACTATCTGCTGCATGCCTGCATTGACTAAGAAAGGAGGTGAACGGGAGGAGGTATAATAATCATTTCTGTGTGGTTGTGTCTGTGTGCCATGTAACTCTTATTTCTTCCCTTGTATATCTTTTCTACTTGCTTCATGGTGTTGCATATTGTGCACTGGTTTGTGATGCTTCACTGGATATGAACACGAGTGGCAAACTTGTCTTGATGTAAAGTTTTCCATGTGGGACTTGATATAAATTTAGTCATATTATTTCATTTGAGAAGAATGCCACATTTACAGTAGCTGATCTTGTGTTTTGCCTTAAAAAGGAATGTTTTCTTTACTTCTTAAAGGATATTATATTCTTGTATGGACAAAAATGGAACTATTAGTCAGAACTTTATCTTTCATGTACGTTTTCACTTTTTAAAAGAGGATTTCTATAGCCTTTATAGTTTTAATTACTTGCAGGTGGACAAGGCGACGTCTGACCTAAAGAACACCAACGTTAGACTGAAGGATACTGTGAATCAGGTGCATTGATGGACTCATACAGTTTTATTAAATCTGGATTTGCTTCCATCAGCCACATATTATATACTGTAAATAAAATTCCAAATTTATTTTCTTCCTGCAGCTGAGATCTAGTCGAAATTTTTGCATTGACATCATTTTGCTGTGTGTAATTCTTGGAATTGCAGCCTATCTGTACAAGTAAGTGTCTTTATTTCCATTTAATCTTGGAGGAGTTATGTATGCAGTGAACCAACTAAATTTTACATGAAAACTATTTGAATCAATACTAGTGCAACATATGGACTATAACTAGCGCAATATATTTTCGAAAAGGATTTGGTGCAAACCAAAAATGTCACTTTAATGTGGTGAAGTGAGTGTGTAATTTATTAAAAACCTCAACTAGAGTACAGCAATTCCCTTATTACTCCATTAATAAGAAAGTTTATTCCAAATTATAACAATGTAGTAAACATAGAAAGTGAGCTTTTCAACCATTCAACTTGCACACTATCTGCTGCATGCCTGCATTGACCAAGAAAGGGGGTGAACGGGAGGGGGTATAATAACCATTAGTTCATAACAACTTTAGCTAAGTATCAATAAATCTAACTCCTGCACCCGTTTGTAATGGACAGTTTGAGTTTTCTTGTCCTTTGACCATGAATTGATTCTGATTTATCCTGGAAAGCATTTCAACAAATTATAATACGAAAGACTGGGATGAATTGCTTTTCATATCAGTTTTTTCTTTGGAGTAACTCATGGTCAAAGACTGGCACAAGAAGTCAAGACGGCCTATTTCAATTGGGGAGCGTGTATTGACCCTAATGTCTCCTCGCATCCTGTTAGATTAGTTATCTTTTCTCTATGATGAGTTGTTATAGTGATCAGTACAAACTACATTTATGTCTTGAGTCCAACCCTTGTGGTGGAGGATATATTCTAATTATTATTGGATTATTGTGACTGTCTCATATTCATTTTAAGACATGCCTATGGCTCATGCTGCACATCAGCTAGAACTTAGATGCATGTGGTTGTGTGCAATTGGATGGATAATACTGGTTGCTATACCGCATGTACTCCCTCCGTTTCGATTTGGAAGTCCCGCGGGACCCGGTACAAGTTTTAAGAAAAAATTGATAGAGAGTAGAAAATAAGTTAATAAATTATGAATGTGATTAGATAAAGTAGGAGAAATAGTGATAAAGTATGAAAGATAATGTTTAAAGTAGGAGAAAGATTTTCTATTTAAGGAGGCGGTACTTCCAAACCGGGACAGCCCAAAATGGAAAGCAGGACCACCAAACCGGGACGGAGGGAGTCTTTATTAATAAATGTTACCTCGTGTGTGAAAATATAAAGATAGTATGACCGTCTTAAAGAAAAGTAGGCAAAAGTACAAGATAAGAGCTAAACTGAGTGAACGGGGTACAATTTGGTTAAGGCCTAAGGGTCTCTTAGATGTTCAATCGTGAGTGCATAATTTCTTTGATGATCATACTGACGGGATTCTTCTCTTGCAGTGTATTGAGGAGATAAGCTGGTCAGGTGGATTAAACCTTGTAGCGTCTTGAGTATTCTCTGCACTCTCATTGAGATGGTTTGCCTGCGTCAGTGTAAAATTTGTTGGTATTTGTGTATGTATCTGTAATATTAATGTTCTTTTGTGTGAGAACTATGTTTACTGTGTTCACATTCTTTTTATTTCTTTCTTCATGGATCAGATTATACTTGACTGCTAATTTGCAATAGATGAACGAGTTAAAACAAGTACAGAATTGATCATCATATGAAGTTCATTGCATCTTCCTTATGAAGTTTTTCCGAGTTTGTGTGAGCTGAGGTACATCATGCATAAGCAGTGTTTTCATGACATTATATGCTTCCTAGGTACATCATGTATAAGCAGTGTTTTCTACCCTTTACCCGATTGAATAGGTTCCAGAAATGGCTTAATGGGTTTGAGTAGGCCTGAGTCTGATAGTTTAGATGTTTAATTAGTATTAAGATACGCTTTTCTGGTGAAAATTGAAGACTAACAATCCTATTCCTAGCTAGTAATTGGCAGAACTGTTGGCAGAATTATAGTAGAAACTTCGCCCCTTGGGCACAATGTCTAATTTAACACTCAAAATGATTACGCTTGTGAGTTGTGATTGAGGTTTACCAAAATCCTCCGTTGTGTATAAAGGGATGGTCTGTCTTGAAAAATGGTGAGAAAACTGATTTTTTAAAGTAATGTACTGCTAGAGTGCAGTAATGAGGCTAAACTGAATATATATTGTGCTTCTGGATGGTCATATTTAACTAGGTATGCATTCCCTCGAACATTTGAGACTAAGCAAAAAATTGATTGAACTCATTTCGAACTTACCTTGGAATGTTCAAATGTGCACGAACTTTACTGGGCTGAAAACCTGGTGTTATGTTGATGCATGGCTATTCATAAACTTTGGACTATCGCAGGCTAGCAAAAGCAAGCCTCTGTAGTTGAAGTTGGGATTGGGATGCACCCCACACACTAATCAAACATTATTACATCGATTATTTTAGCTTCTGGAGTTTGACCAAGAACCCGGTGGTCCATTGGTCCAGGGATCAGTGTAAAGGTACGCATATCAGCCTTTCAGACACTGTTTTGACCTAAAAGCCTATTCCCTATTTGGCAACAAAACTTTTTACACAGATACAGTATGCTTCTTTTTCATTACTTTAGTCTGACCAATTTCCCTGTGCTTCACAATTCACAAATCATTTGCTTTTTGGTGGTGAGAGGAAATTATTATTGCTTATTTTTTACCCTGGAGACGAGGGTAAACAAATGTTACACTAAGTGGCTGTTTGGATGGACATTTGATTGAGCATTTGGATGGATTTTGATGAAAATTGTGTTTGGATGGACATTTGAGTGGGATATTTTTAATGTATTTTAGGCCAAATCACTGTTCATCGAGCCAAATGGGGATATTCAAATCCCACCCAAAGCCCCCGTAAATTATTCTCTCTAGGTAGTCATAAACTCATTAGAAAAGCATCCCAAACTGTGCATACTGGAGTACTTAATCTCAATTTTAATCAATTGATAACTAATCACTACTCATAGTGAACTTCGTATGTTAGTATTGATTTAACTCGTACTTTTAGTTCAAAAGTTAAAATAAATGATAAAATGTAAAAATGTTAAAAAGATGCCCTTTCATGTGACTGCATGTTGTAGTGTATTTTGGTACTTGGGTCCGTTGTGCATTGGAATATAAATTACGCAACATGCTGCAAGGGTACGATACGATTAAACTTTGAAAACTCTTGCAATTTGCACACATTCGCTTAATCTTATTCACGAAATAAGATTTGTTCCCTTAAACTCGGTATGGTTTAAAGGATTCTAAAGGAAAAGAAAAGAATTTGAGAAAAATCAAACCCCTTGAAAAAATGTAGAAGGAAAACTAAAATGTAGAACAAAAACCACTGTTTTCCCTTTCTTCTGCTGTTCGGTAATTTTTCATTTTTTCATGAAAATTGACAATTTTGTGATATTTATTCTTTTTTAAACTTTTTTTTTTTTTTACTAAACACTGTACAAGTACAAACTAATATTATTATTTGACCATCATATAGTTTTTAGTTACATACAAATTAACTTCAAATTACAAAAAATGGAACATTAATATAAATATAAAAGGTGAATTTTTTTTTGGAATATTATAAGTATGCGAAATAAGATTAAATAGAGTAATGTAATTTAAATTGATTTGTTTAATGACAAATTATTTTTTTATTTTTCAAAGTATCATTTAATATTATATGTGTAATTTATGCTCCGGTGGTGAGTATCTATATTTACCGGTAAATAGATTATAATTATACAACTTGCTAATTAAGAAACGTTATGTTGTTGTTGTTGTTGGTGGTGGTGGTGGATTAAATATATTTTCTAAATATTAATTTATGTAAAAATTTTTATAAAGAGACAATAACTTGTTATGATTTTCATTTTTTTATTATTTATTTAATTTTTCTAGTTTTCCTACATTTTTCCTTACACTATTTTTATTTTTCATCAAAACAAACAGTAGAAATTACACTTTGCCTTCAATTTCTTTTTCGTTCCTCTAAAATCTTTTAAACCATGTAGAGTCTGATCTCGATCATATTGCTTGAGGAAAGATACACAATCCCGTAATTTATTTTCCCCTTTTCTGTGAAAATGATTGTATAGACAAAAGTTGCAAAAGCGTAAGAAGATACATGACTAAGCCACCACCATAAATTCCAGAAGTAGAGAATCTTGGTGCGGGAATATTGAATGAAATATCTATTTGTCTACGCCATTTAAGTTTCTAACTCGTGCATCATCCAGCCTGTCCTAGTGGTCTCCTGATCCTTGCAACCCTCTAATTTCCGTTATGAAATTGTGTTAAACATGTTGTTACTATCATCGTTTAAAATTAATTCGTATTAAAAAATATATAAATCTGGGTTACCATAAAATTCAAATTGTTAGGCTGCTATTGCATATATAGTGAATTCAAATAAGTTAATTAGCTAGGACCTGATGATCACTAATATTAAAAGATAGGAGGAAGTAACTAGTGTATGAACGTATCTAATTTCTCCAGGGTGTTGACGACAAGCAAAGCTACATTAAACTTAAGCTGGTGGCATTTGTGCATCAGTGAAGTGAACTGGCATTCTTCTGATTTTGGAGTGGTTTGCCCTCAGAAAATGACATTCAACCTAGTTTGTTGCATGCGATGGCTAATAATGTTCAGTGTGGTGTATGAGTGTTAACCTCCAGTTAATTAGATATAGAGTTTAAAAAAATAGACTAGTTCATGAAATGGGTGATATTATCATTTGTATAGTGATTTATTAGAAAGTTATTAATGTTATGTATTTATTCGATCAAGTATTGTAATTGTAATATTATATAAAAAAATATATTTTTAATTTCTATTATTTGTAGGGTCATTAATTCGTTAAAGCAAGAAAGAAGTCATATTTCCTTAAAATTTTAAAACCACCTTATTTAAGTCATAAGACTCAAAGTGAAATAGTTATAAGAATAGTGTTCGCCGAACCGATACTAATTAGGCCTCTGATTAGAAGAGGAAATAATAATAGAAAAGAAAATTTGAAGTTCTCTAACCGATGAATTTTTTTTTTGAAACGGTTAAAAAGTAATTCGAATTTTGAATTTATTAGTAGGAAGTGAAACGTATTAGCAACTAAGTTGCGCTTCGTTATATTTATATACGGATAATGAGATGTGAGCTGGATGATATGCAAGTGTTATCGGCCTGTTGATGTGTAATTTGGTTCGTTAATTGTGATGATATCGATGGATGAGTTATTGAAGCTTAAAATAATTTATATTCCATATCGCTAATTCAGTAGCTAACATTAATAGTAGTATTAAACATGACATGATGAATATTGAATTGATTGAATGACAATACTATATTATTAATAGTGAGATAGATGTATGGATTCAACAACTCGTATTGTATTTTGTTAATTGAAATTGAAATTGTACAGATATAAAACTGAGCCGACAGACAGCTCCAGGCCAAGATAGAGGCCATGTTAGTTTGGTACCGTATTACAGTATAGTCATGTAGCAGCATCATATATAAATATACTACACTTATTAATTATATATAAATATGATACAAGACCAGACGAATATATATATATATATCTAATCTAATCTAATCGATCTACCAATCTTTTGATTCTCTGTTTCTATAATGCTTTAAAGGAGACGAGATCTAACCATGATCTTTTTTTTGAACTTAAGAAGGAATAAGGTTAGGAAAAATGGTTTGCCTCATGTGTCTCCATTTTTTATTTTATTTATCAACTCTGTCAGCTGTGTGTTTTTGTTTCTATGTTATCTTCAGACAAATGGTTGATAGTTTACTATCTGATATTGTGAACTATGGTGAAAGAACGGTCATAGATCGATTTAAAGTCTAGGGTTAGCATTCTCTTCAATTAAAATCATTTCAATTCAATTTAATTAAATTTAGTTTAGTTCAGTTTAATTTAACTATAATTTATATCTTACTTTAGTTCAGTATAGTTCAGTCTAGCAGTTGAAAAGAAGACAACCTAACTTATAAGAAAGTCGAGTAAAGACTCTCGACTGACTTATAATTTTCTTTTAAGATGGATTTATGATATCCACATGATCTAAATTCAACATTTTATTTAGGTGACTTACTATAAGTCCCTTGTCAAAGTGCGATAGTAAATAGACAGGCACACCATTTGGGTCACAAACTTATAAGTCGGTTTGGAGGCAAGTCTTGGATTGAATAATTGGTTTGAGACAAATTTGAAAAAGATATCCACATCCACTCAATATGTCGTACTTCAAATCCGAATGACTATGCTCATGAATGCTTGCATCTCTGAGTTCCAAGTCATGAAAAAAGTGTAAAAGTCACCCTGAGTTCTAAAAAACATTTGCAATGTTTCTATACAATCTCTAATTGGTGTGATATGGTTCCTTGCAAGAGGTATTGGTAAATTGGTTCCACATATTTTAGAGAAAAACAAAAGTACGAAATTAAATTTGACATATGAAAATAAATTTGATCCTGACTAATTGATATCGAGTTAAAGAGTTCAAAATATTAAATAATACTAACTCATCACGATATTACTCAAAGGACTAATATATGAAACCCGATCTTTTGTATATATCCGACCTTGACCCTCTATATGGTGGTTGTAGTGTACGAACTGTTACGACTAAATCAGTCCTTCTTAATTCGGAAGAATTAGCATAAATCGAACTAGAGACAGGCGAATCACACTAAGGTCATGGAGACGAATTACTATCATTCCTCGAGCAAATTACCAGCAAAAGAGACGAATTACGCAGAAAACGAGAAGTACCGCTCTAACCGGAATCGCATGCTTAAGAAGAAATCCAATTCGTATCCTCTAGCTCAGGGGTCTAACCCATAGACCACCGTACGAATTGTGGTAGAAGTCAGGAAACCCAATTCATATACTCTAACTTGGGGGTCCGATCCAGACTAAAGTACGGATTATGATAGAAGTCAAGAACTCCGACCTAGAAGTATTCTCCGACCTATAATCTACAACAGGTCCGAGCCTGGCCGCACACGACTACCCCTATTATCCGGACCACGTGTTGATACGAGCTGTAGTCCAGGATTTGAGGGATTCGGTCCCCCGAATCAACTCTATATTTAGTCTCATTTATTTCACTTGGAAGGTAAGTCACCTACCATATCTCACTATATTTACTCTCTTTGCGCTCCAAAGCTTGAGTTGATTCACTACCCGATTTTTCTAAGGCAAACCGGTCTTAAAGAGGTCTAAACCTCGCTTTCCTAGTTCTGCAGGTACGAACTTAGGCTCTAGACGTGCTTTCCTGATCCAAGGCATTTTTTCCCACAACATATTGGCGCCGTCTGTGGGAACGGTACAGAAAAGCATGCCACCGCGAGCTTCCAAACGGGTACCCAACTCTGGTGCCGCCCTGGCACCCGATGATCAGAATCAAGTAGAAACAACCAACCGAGAACCAAAAGCCACCTCAACGGCAAACCCGACCAGAATTGATGGTCACCCCTCAACACCATCATCCTCCGAGGAACATCTGGCCGACCCTGGTAACTACGAACAACTGATAACTAGCTTTGTGAGAAATTTTGAGAACTATCGAACGAAGTAAAAGCCCATCACCCCATCACCTCATCACCTACTTGGCAAATGTCACTTAGAGAAACAATGAGTCCTTGAGACCCTTCATGACTAGATTCAACGAGGTCGTCGTGCTTATTGAGAGTCATATCCTGAAAGAAAATTGGGATATTTGTATTCCAACACAAAGCATGAAGCCTTGGGATCCCTTATCTCGGAAGGAAGAGCCAGATTTGACAGAATGTTGGATGATCCAGTGGAAGGATTCATGACTGGGGAAGAATACAGCAAGCACTATCCGACCCGCACTGAGGAAAAAAGGAAAATGAATGATCGGAATGATACCAAAGGCCAACCCCCGCAGAAGATGGAGAAAAGGAACAACGAACCTTTTCGAGGCCTAGAATCCCGCCGTCAGAGCCCAAAAAGATATGCTTATTATTCTATTTTGAATGTTCCGAGGACTGATGTGTTAGCGGCTTTCGAGAACAAGAACTATGGTATCCAATGGCCTAAGAAGTTTAAAGAAAGTCGACAGTTGAAGAATTCAAATCAATGCTGTCAATTTCACAAACAATCTGGGCATCATACTGAAGATTGCGTGGATTTAAAGAATGAGATTGAAAGGTTGATTGAGATGGGGTACCTAAAGGATTATATCCTGCGACGTGATTATGATCATTGCCGCAAGAAGGAACAACCTAAGCATCAATCCCGTGAGAAAGGATATTATGACCGACATGATAAGAATTCCCGTCGCAAAAATGATCGAGACGATCCCGGACATAAAGATTATGAGAATGCTCCAATTAGGGGAATTATTTGCGCCATCACTGGAGGCCCGACTGAAGGAGATAGTAGAAAAGCTCAGGAAGTAATGGCTTAGCTGAGAATGTGTTAAAGACGAGCAATCTGTGAGAGTAATATGGTAATATGAAATGGACCAGCTGCAGTAGTAACAATGAAGCGGTGAAAAAACATTAATTTATGAGTGGCTTAACAGTACATTTGTTGAATTTGCTTGCTGCATGGTTTATGAATGTCCACAGTCTCAAGAATTACGGCTCTGCATATTCACACCAATTTGACTGACTATTGGTGTAGTAGAGACCTCATGCCTATAAATAAAGACCTCATCCATTGTTCGGATCATCCCAGTTCATTAGAAACACAACTCCAGTTTCATATTCTTCCTTTCTCCTTTTATAAAAGAGAGTGATTCTCCTAGTATGAGGGATAGTAAAATAGGTCTATCCTTGTATTAGAGAGAGTGTGTTGTAATCTTTTCATAAAGATAACTTTTTACAGTCTTGTCCGTGATTTTTCTCCGGACTTGGGAGTTTTCCACGTAAATTTCGTGTGCCTTATTTTCTCTCTTTATCATTTAAATTAGCTAAAATACATCATCTATAAAACGTTTCCGCAACGGATACCACCTAATCAAATCAACCAATAAAAATCTACACCTAATCAAATCAACCAATAAAAATCTACTTGTATATAGTAGAGTGTTAATAAACATAGAAGCATAGGATTCCCGATTGTGTATTATCCAGAAATAGACAGGGCCATGTGTGTTTAGTCCCAACAAAATGGAATTGTTTGCCGTGGGCAAACGTGCAACCAAACTTGTGTCGAGTTACAATATTATTACAACTAATCAAGTAATTAATTAATTATTAACTTGTTGATCTGCTTTTCAGAAAAATCTACGACTTCTAGTTCTACGGCACAATTTTCTTTCATGGAGTATTATTGTTAAGTACAAGTTAAGTACTAGTAAACTAAGCGTCTCTTTCTACTAATTCCACTTGTGCCGATGCCGATTTGCGCCACAAAATGGAGCAAATTTTCTCCATCTCATCAATTATTTATTCATCAACACCTATACCTATACTACTTTATATCAAACTGCCCCTCATAGTTTCTACTAACTTTTTATACCAAATGTGCAACATACATTATCAATTTAGTTGATTTGTTCTCACCATAGCCATCAACTAATTAAAAAGAAAATTTTGTTAACAACACAAGGAACTTATCGTTGTAAAGTTGACACCTACTACATTCATTTTTCTCAAAAAAAATCACTCCATATATATTTAAGCTAAAAAAAAAAAAAAGAGTACATGTCGTTTATAAATTAGTGTTTGACGTCGTCGGAAATGTATCATCTCCCGGGTGACCACCTTGCAGGAGCAAATTTCAGAAAATATTTAGCATAGCTTGAATGTTCCAATTGTTTTGTGCTCATAGTGTAAACATTGGGGATTTGACCAATGTTTTCTTTAAATACATTCCTTAAATGCAATACTTTTCGCATATTCAAGTTAATTACACTAATTAACAATGATAAATTAAACAAGTTGTGGACCTGTAGGTCCCCGTGACATATTTTACCGACCAACAATGTCTTTGATAACGACCCAAAATTCGATAATTAAGTGATTAGGTTGTAGTTTTAACAATTCTTTATAGCTACCTACCTTGAAAGATTAACCCTAAGACACGTTTCAACTAATAATTCTTCCGCTTAATATATTAAAAAAGCATGTACTAGGGTAAGTCCCCTGAATATCATTTGTACATACTAATATTTCAGAAGTTTTGTATAGAATATTAATATTTTTATTAGTAATATAAATTGTTCGGTAATTAATTAATATTCCAATTAAATATAGACGGTATACGACATTAGTCGGCCAACAAAGTATGAAAATACTATAAAAATCAACGAATGAATGAAGTAAAGGAAGACTTAAGATAGGGACTTATAATTAAGTGGGGGCGGATTGGACAATGAATGAATGAATGATGAATAGTCAATCAGATCTCTAATTTTGTATAATTAATAAGTACTGTATTATTGTCCATCCAAGACCAGCCAATTCGAGTCTACTCCAAGTTGCAGGCCCAATTTGATGTCCCTACTTTTGCATGTGCATGAGCATGAAAACTCTTCTTCTTCCTCTATCTATTATACTAACACGGATTGGATTGCTACACCAATATTATTCTATGCAAATTCTTTCTCCATTTACCATCATTAGCTTTCATCTTTCAGATATATTGTACCAAAGCCTCTCCATTTTGGAATTTAATGACAAATGTAAGATTCAAACGATAGAGAATATATCATGGTGTTAATTAAATTCCCTTCCATATTCATTGTACCATATATTCCCTATGTTTCATCCATCAATTTCCAAAATGTGTGAAGTGAAAGATAATTAGTGAATAGTGAGAATAAGGAATACAAATGTTCATGCAGTTGTTCAATAACTGTAATAGTGAGTGGATAAAAATGTGATAATGTAACGTTCCATCCCCTAGTGGATCGAGATCCGACTAGCTAGTAAAATCAATTACTTTTGAACTGTTACTTTTGAGATGTGATGATCTATTATACAAGTACAAATCCATTATATATACTGAAAAATTTATGAGATCGTCTGGTGAGAGATTCCTAAATTATGGAGAGTTTTGAAAGTTTCTTTATAATGATAAAATTAAACAATTATATTTCTTTTCACAATTTAACTTTAAATGATTTTTCACGTATCTTTTGACCCGAATTCATTATAAAGGGATTAAGAAAAAACGAGAAAATATAATGTAAAAACTAAACAATAGTGTAAATTTAATATCATGTAAAAACTAGAATATTCCCTTTATAAATTAGACATATAATTAAAAACTAGACAATATAATGTAAAAATTAGACAATATAGATTACACCAGTGAAATTTATATACACGTAATAAACTAAACAAGATCATTTATAAAATTAGATAATATAGTTACAAAACTAAATAGTATGTGTTTTAGGTTTTACCAATATTCATTTAGTAAAAATTTATTAAGTCGTCACTCACCATAAATTTCTCCAGAATAACCATGGAGAAATAACTCTAAAGTTCTTAATTATGAATGAAATAGAAAATGGATGTACATATTGTTGTTGGTATGAATATTAATAGTCTGAATTCTTTTAAGCTTTTTGAAATTAATTTAAAATTTTCATGCGTTACAACTGACTTTAGAAAAATAGATAATTAATTAAGATGATATTTTGGTATAAAAAATCCAGTTGGTTTATGTAAAATGAAATTGAAAACGATGAAAGAAAAGAAAAGGTTGTTATGCCATCTTCAGTTGTCCGTTGATAGAATTCCAAGTCTCACATACCTTCCAACTTGTCCAAAGGGGTATAATCATATCATATCATATTTTAGTGAATTTTGTTCCATGGAGCTTAGAACATAGGTCCAAGCATGCTAATATTAGAATCCAAAAACTTAAACTTATGGTCAACACAGACTTGAGTCGTTTGTATTAATTAGTATTTTTGAATATTCAGCACCTAATATAATAGTTGAGTATGGAGATATTTGTGCAATATTACCAAGGAAATACAATGGCATATGCAATTATCGAGATAGGGATATGCAGTGTGGGGAATGCCAGATAGAGAGAATGATTCGTTTCCTGTGGTAATATCCAAGGGGCATGGCTCCAAACCGGTTCAATTTTATATTAGTTAAGATCATTTTCATGATATACTTTGTAGTCTCAATTTCTTCTTCTCTATTTCAATTAGGCAAAAAATATGAGGAAGACAAACACTCGTGGACCACGTACGTATATATCTTGAAAGCTCAGATTTGATATCCAAATTACCTTCATCATCATCGCTCCATGCCCATCACACCACATATACTAGTACATCTCTAAATTTCATTTTCCTTTTAATAACTGCTGTGAATTTTTCATAGTAACAGAATAATTGTATGGACTGATAAATTGTAGACTAACTTTGTTATGTATGTTATATAATTTATAATGATATAATTTTAATTTGTTATTTCAAAAAAGACTCAATATACAAATAATATGGTGCATGTGAATGATTTATACCAGTTGGGTTACAAAAATACACTGCACAAAGTGATCAATAATTATGACCGTATCAGGATGGGGACAAAGCTAGAGAACATGAATATAGTAGGCCTAATACCATGTTGAGTTGCCTGTTTGGGGTATCTTATCTAATGTCCACGAGTCGAGTGAATTTTAAATCTTATCAGTTCTTTTTCCCTTCTATAGGTTTGAAAGAACATTTGATTTGTTGATCTCCATTGAACTTAATATATTACACTTTAATAATAATGAAGTATAACTCACTCGGTAATACAATTCCTTCCAATCAACAAGTTGATAATTCGAGTCACAAAATTCGCACCCTGACTCATGACACACACCACATGTGTGTAATGGAGGGAGTAGGGAGTAATCCCCTAATTCTATTGTAATTATCCAGCAGCATAGCATAATAAGGGGTTAGGTAAATTAGAAGGGGGTGGACCTATGAGACACGGGTAGAGGTACAGAGGATTCACGGGGTGGCTTAACCAAGTTGGTTCACAGCTTATCTCGGGAATGCTAAAACAAAACCCCCTCCCCCTTTTTCTGACATCTCCCTGTCCCTACTTGCAGTTTTCCACTTTTTTATTATTACTATTATTATTATTTGCATCATTAACATACAATTTTATATTCCTTTTCATTTTCCATTTGGAAATGTACCGCAAGAAGTTGTACGTTGGCGGGCAGTAAATGATTCGTGACACCTATCTTTATTTATGATTCCATTAACCGTGAATTCAAATACAAATTTTAATAAAATATAAATAAATTTTGAGCAATGGTAATAAAATAAAAAATAAATTTAAGAGAAGTTAATCATAAGACCTGAGTACCATTCAAAGCATTTTAAAATACATTTAAAGAGCAGTTATGTTTTGCTCCTTCACTTCTACTAACAAAATAACATTTTTTTTAAAAGATATATATATTACTCACCGAAATATAAGAAATTTTCTAAAAACCAAAGTTTCAATACAATGTACAATACATAAACACCGCGACAATCGACCAAAGTAACATTGATTAAAACCCCACCCGAACCTCCATTTAGACCACACAGGAGCACCCCGACGCCTAGTATATCGTAGTCCCGAAGAACCACGCCAAGCAAATCGAGAAGCAATGTATGCACCATGATGGGAGTACCACACTGGGTTCTCGAGTTTCGTATGTATTACCAACGGTTAATTTTTTTCTAATTTGACTGAGTTTTCATTGATGTGCATCACTAATTTTGAATGATAATAAGACTTTTAAATAGCTAGTCTATTTTTCATGGTTTATTTTTGTGACTCAAAGATGTTAACAAACTTGTTCATGTACTTGTAATACGTGATGTTTAGACCTATAATTTGTGATATTTGTATTCTTTTTCCCGTATTTCGACATGATAATAAGTCTACCTATACTATAATATGACCCTGGAAATACTTGGGTGCATAATATAATGTATAATTGCATGAGACGAGGAGAAGAGAGATATATATAAAGGCAATTCACTTTTTACATGTTACCGGAATCGTTGGATAGATCATGGTTTGATAGCCTTTTTGACTCGCCTTTTCAGATCTCATGTGTGCATTCATCAAACTTGGGAAAGTTAATAATGTACATATATATCGTATTCTTGTGTCTTATAATGCATAGTAGAGTACTACTACTAATATAATCAGCAGTAGCAGACACACATCACACACAAATCCACATTTGTCAAAAAGTTGAATGTTAAACCATTACCCCTATTTTGACCTTTCTAAAGTTTCAATTAACTAGACCTACCTTTTCCTCCATGTATTCCCGATGATTGTTCTGGATTTATACTATAATATTAGTACTATATTAATATTAAAAATATTTTTTCATCAATTGAGATTTATTGAACTGAATTAAACTAGATTAAACTTGACTGAACTGAATTGAACTAGACTAAACTGAACTGAATTAAGATATAAGTTATAACTAAACTGAGCTAAACTGAAATAATTTTTAGTTGAAGAAAACACAATCTTAAATTTAAATAATGTTGAATAGATTACAACCTAATTTCTATTATACATTCTTACATTTAAGAGATGGTTCAAAACTTTCCATATAATATTGTAACTTTATGCTGGCCAAATTAATTTTAGCTTATCATTGTCAACTCCTATGATATATTTATTTTTAATCGGTTAAATATTTTATATTAATAAGAACCAAAAGTACAAGTAATGCTACGAAACAATTATAAGGAAATAAACATAAATCGTCCAAATCATAGATCAAAATCTAAATCACAACTATAAAATTATCTAAACCAAATACAACCATCAAAACCGACACGGCTTCATATCTCATCACCAATATTGCTCCACCGCCAGAAACATGCATCATCGCCACTAGAAATGAATCAGACATCTCGTAACCAGTTTCATACTAAGATACACTTCATCATCAATTCAAAATAAAGTCGGTAGTGTCTATGTTACCATTGTCCGCACTTTGGCGCGTGCTGGTTTGGTATACGCATCCATCAACCCTCACGACACTGAAGTCATTTTTTTGACAGTATCTAAACACACTCAACACGACAACGGTGGTATAGAAGCACCATAAAATCCACTCCGAACCCATTCTTAACCACATTTCCCCACCCTATGCCATCTTTCAGATCACCCACGACAACTCTCATGCTATATTGTGGACTTACCGCATCATGAAATATTTTTTCCAAACCACATTGCCAATCTCTTTGTCTCATAGTACTTGATCTTTGTTCATCTCAAATTCATAATAATTCCAACATGTGTTTGTTGTTATAGTTTCTCCTCAAACCCATTCAATCATGTTAATTTTAACTATAAATTAATTAATCATAAACTAAAATCATAGTTCAATCACGTTAATTTTGACTATAAATTAATTAATCGTAAACTAAATTCGTAAAATTTTAAAACATAAATATATAACATATCTATCGCATTTGTATCATCCTCAATTCAAAACATGTCTAACAATGAATTCAATATGTGACTGTGTCCTGTCCTATAGAGTTTCTAATAGAGCCATAAATGTGAGATGAAGAATGCAAAGTCTTGAAAAAGAGCCATTTTTTCATCAAAGAAAATTTAACATTTTTTTATTTAATGTATGTTGATTTTTATTCAGTCCCGGTGAGTTTTACGTACTATCTTTAAGTTTTTATTTAGGGTATGTGTGTTTTTATTTTGTTTG
Organism: Plantago elongata; assembly: GCA_036897095.1. Taxonomy (NCBI): domain Eukaryota; kingdom Viridiplantae; phylum Streptophyta; class Magnoliopsida; order Lamiales; family Plantaginaceae; genus Plantago; species Plantago elongata. Next base: position 10,480 of record JAYMSP010000885.1, on the reverse strand, counting down.
TGGATTTTTACGTACTATACGTGGTTTTATTTAGGGTTCGTGAGTTTTTACGTTGTCTGTAAATTTTTATTTAGGGTTCGTGGATTTTTACGTTATATGTGGGTTTTTATTTAGGGTCCGTGAATTTTGATATAAAAAAAAGTGAAATTGTTATATCTAATGGAAAAAAATGCTTTTTTCCTAGATTATTTTAATGTAGAATACTTGTGCATGCCCCAAACTAGAAATATTCATCATCAACTCATCCGTGCAGAAATCAGAATAGTTCAAGTTAGGACGGAGGATAGAAAACAGAAGGGTGTTTATGAAACACATAAGTATACAACATTAAGTTAGTTGAACATGGGATTCTACGACAAAACCATTTAATGTTACATTCTCGTTTGTCTTAAACAACATTGACTAATGATATGTAATGCAAAGTGTAGTAGTATTGTGAAAAGAAGTTTGTGTCGAGTAGTACTTGTTTACGAAACAAACACAACATTTCCAAAAACCAACAAATTGTTTTGTTAGTAATTAATTGATTGATTTAATTAGTCGTCCGTCTCTCTCGAAAGCTGGAACATTTTAGCTCGTAAAACTACAAAGAAAGACACAAAACTCTACACACACATTCTTGTTACAAGCAGCATACAGCCAATGCATACGTACAATAATACATAATGCTACTGATAGCTACTTACTACATTATATATAGAGAGAGAAATTAATCAAACAAATTGCATAGGTTTGATGATCGATGAAGTGGACCCTACTGATGGGTCCTGCATCAATGGCTGAACATCTTCGAAGCTAGTAAGTGATAAGATGAGGATATGAATTCACTTCAATTCAATTCACTCGCTATCTATATTGCTTCTTGTTAGATAGAGATAGAGAGAGAGAAAGCAAACACAACTACACAAACAAGAGAAAACAAGAGAAAGAAAATATTCTCTTTCGCTTTCGATCTCTTCTACCTAGCTTGCTGTGTCTGTCATCTTTTTTACAATATTTCTCTTAACTTCATATCAAACAACTAGCTAGCTCCTTTCATCATCTATCTCTCTATCTTCTCTGTATTGTTGTACAACCATTTATAATAAATCTATCTACACTCAGCTGCTGCTGCTGCTGCTTATTGTTTTCTTCTTATTGTGTGTTGTTGCTTCTTTTGTGCTATTCTCTAGCTACCTGCTTATATTTTGAATACTACCAAACCTTCATCTGTTTGTATTTGAAGATAAATACTCACTCCTAGTTTGATTACTTTGTTTTCTTGCACTTCTTCTTGTTTGTTTCTTTCCTTCTTTGTGTGTAGAAAGCCAAAACCCACTCCTTAATTCAAATGATATCTGCAGGTGATGTATTTTCTGTTCCAAATCCTTCTGCTGCTTTAACTTTCTCCCAAGACCATATTCACTTAGAACCAAACCCTAACCCTAAGCCCACCTCTAACCCTAAGAAGAGAAGAAATCTACCTGGAACACCAGGTAATCATCACTTCATTCATTTCTCATCTCATCAATTAACATTGCAACTGCAACTAACTGTTTTGTAATTAGCTGAGTGGCCTTATTGCTGTCACGATTCGCTGAGATTCAAATGTTTATCGTTTGACTAGTTTGAAAATGTTCACTTGTTTATTTTCCTTTTCTCATTTCATGGTGAATAGATCCAGATGCAGAAGTTATCGCTTTGTCGCCTAAGTCGCTCATGGCGACGAACCGGTTCCTTTGTGAGATATGCAACAAAGGCTTCCAGAGGGATCAGAACTTGCAACTTCATAGAAGAGGACACAATCTTCCATGGAAGCTCAAGCAGAGGTCCAAAACGGACCAAATCAAGAAGAAGGTCTACATATGTCCCGAAAAGAGTTGCGTCCACCACGACCCGAGCCGGGCGCTGGGAGATCTGACCGGGATCAAGAAACACTTCAGCCGGAAACACGGCGAGAAGAAGTGGAAATGTGAAAAATGCTCAAAGAAATATGCAGTCCAATCGGATTGGAAAGCTCATTCGAAAACATGTGGGACGAGAGAGTATAAATGCGACTGTGGAACTCTCTTTTCCAGGTATTTAATTTCTATACCACCTGAACATGTGTTATTTGCCTGGGAATATTTGTAGGGAGAATTTAATGCTTCATGTGTTTGAACAAGGCTTTAATTATAGTCTGTTTTAGGAGACTTGCTTGAATTTATTGCTTCTCAAATGATTAGGTAATAACTTAACTCAGATGAGATTCATGATTTTTACTGTTTCTTTCTTCCTGTCTCATCTTTAGGAAAGATAGTTTCATCACACACAGAGCCTTCTGTGATGCCTTAGCTGAAGAAAGTTCAAGAATTGTACCACCAAACAACCTCAACTTCAGAAATGATATGAATGCGAATAATCTGATGAACACCCATTCTAATTTGCCTCATGGATTCACTACTTCTTCGGGGTTACCTCATCTAGGGCCGGGCTATCGCCCAGATTTCAGCACAACAGCGAATTCCCTTCTAGAGAACCTGCAGCAAAAGCCGAGATTATCACTCTGGTTGGATCATCAAGCGAATTCTCAACTTAATCACATGGACCATTTGCCTGAAATGATGCAGATGGGGCCGAATAACATGTTTGGACCGATGGGAAACTACACGAACCTCTCCTTATCTCCATTGACACCACAAGTCCTCAAAGAGGAATCTGGGATGAGCCAAAACGGAAAGAACAACAACGGAACTTCCATTGCCGATTCACTTGCACCACTGTACCAATCCGAACAAAGCTCATCAAAATCCTCACCATCAATGCCAATGTCAGCCACTGCACTACTACAAAAGGCAGCTCAAATGGGCTCAACCAAAAGCAACCCTTCACCGTTTTTCGGTGTCATGAATTCTTCCTCCGACCCTTCTTCCCGAAGCGAACTACACCAGGTGTTCTCCAATCAGCAAGAAAACTCAGATAACACCGATGGAATGATCAATTTCAGCTCGGCAATGAGTAATGCGGTGAACAATGTCGGCCAGGCAAATCATCAAACAGGTGGTAGGCAACTGAGTCATTCGCCTAATTCGATGAACTTACAGTCAGGGTTTCAAGGAGTGGAGCATGGAATGACGAGGGACTTTCTTGGGGTGACTGGAGACGGTGGAGGAGGGCCGTACATGGCACATGAGTTAGCAAAATTTGCTTCGATGAGCTCAGCCATGGGGATGAGCCATTTCAGTAGCAGCCATCAGCAGCAGCAGCAGCAGCATCATCAGTAGCAGTAGGGTATTTTGTTTGTTTGTTTATTTTTGTCTCTTCTGTTGTTGTATTGCAGTAACACTACCAACTTACAACGTGTAAGGTATAGCATTAAAATTTTAAATTTCAACCTGCTCGATTATTTATTGTTTTCCTTTATTCTCCTAACTCCAAAAGTCATTTGCACTTTTTTGGTTACACACGTAAACGAATGAAAACTAAAATTACATTCTCATTTTCTTCTAAAAAATATGGAGTAGAGAAAAAGAAGATGGAAGAATTTGTAGAAATGGATTTTCCATGCATATTGCATTAAAGATAAGTAAAGGAGCGGCCTGAGGAACAAAAATAAAATAAATATGGTTTCATATATTGAATTTTATTATCTCTATGGAAGTTTTATAAAAAGTTTGATTTTATAAATAATAGGAACATTTACATTATATTTGTATAAAGGGAGAATTACAAATTAGTGTATTCCGCAAATCTTTCTTACACTATAGTGATACATGAATTTTTTTCCCCATAAATTAGTGTTTGCATTACTAGTTTCAATTGTATCCTCTAACTAAATACTAAATATAACATATTAATAATTAAAATTAATCTACTACTAATTAAATTATATTTAAATTTATTACTATTTCATCAAAATTAGGCTACATAGCATCATGCTTTTGGCCTCAACAATTCGGCGGTCAAATTGAAATATCAAGTATCATCATCTATTTCTAATTTGATCAAGCATCATTTTCAACAATTTGTCAAAATTTTCCGTTTTAATCAAGATCGATTGATTAATGATGCTTGGTAAGGTGTTACTGAAGGTATTTGAATCTGTTTAGTTATGATGCTTGCGTTATTTATGATGCTTACTTGTATTTTCGGATTATGATGCTTGTGTTATTTATGATGCTTGTAATTTTTTTTATGCTTGCTAATGTGTTACTTATATACATATTAGGATATGTTTCACACCAATAAATATATCTATCTTTATTATTAATTTTTTTTTATGTATGATGTCTGATAATTTACTAGACTCTCAAAATTTTACATGAATTATAAAGATGCTCATGATGCTTGTTTAGTTAAATTTTAACATGATTTATAAAGATGCTCACGATGCTTGATAGTGTGAATGAATGATATTTCTCCAGTTAGTGTGAACATGTTAGTAAAGCATGTTTTGAATTAGTTCCTATAAATAAGGGATTAATTTTATATATAATGATATATTTATTTTCAAATATTACTAGAAATAATAATATCACTAATTTGTAAAATTAAATTTTTTTTAATGTACCACTAAAGTGTAAGAAGTTTTTGAAAGATACATTAATTTGTAATTATCTCTTGTATAAATTAAGTGTATGCCAAATGGTTAGTATTTTTTCTTATTTAAAAAAGTTATGAATTTTTTACATGCATTAATACACCTTTATTTCTGGACGCTTTATTAGTTTCATCAGTGTTAAGAGAAAAAGAGAGAAGAGCATGAAGAGAGTAAAGAGTATAATAGAGAGAATCGAAAGTTCATTCTTCACTTGTGTATTGTGTGTAATAAGAGTATACATAGAGGTATTTATACAAGTGTAAATGTAGATCAAGGGCCTAAGAGTATATGAAGAGACATCCACTACTCCACTACTCCACTAACCATTAACACCATTAATCCATTTATTCATCCATTAACTAGTACGACTAATGTACATTTATCCATAACACTCCCCTTGAATGGACAGTAGTTGGTGATGTTGGTACGCGAGAGATATATTGTCTCGTTAAAAACCTTACCAAGAAAAACCCAGTGGGATAAAAACTTAGTAAAGAGAAAAAGAGTGCAGTGCGTATCCAACTCTTCTGATCAATACATCATTGTAATTCTTCGAACTGCTGCAATTTCAATATTCTTATCAAATGATGATGTTTGATATGACTTGGTGAGCAAATCTTCAAATCTTCTGTAATTGGATGGAATTTTCTTCTCATAGATGATGGCGGAGAAGAACTTCTGTTATATGTAGCTCGTCTTCATGTGGAAGAATTTTTCAAATACTTGCAATATCATTTAGTTTCAATGTTTATAACATCACTCCATAATATTGTAAGGTTGTACCACTAAGTCTCATGATCTTATCTTTATCACATGTATCTTTATAATGTTGCCTCGTTAAAAAACCTTGCAAAGAAAAATTCAGTGGGATAAAAATCTAGCCGAAGGGAAAAATAGTGCAACAATTGCTCATGTGATGCACAAAAGTACTCATTTATATGCTCAAACTTCAGGTTGAGCAAACATTAATGTAACTAATATTAAATTTCATGAGTATTGAGAATTTTAACTCATACTTTAATAGTTCACTGTGGTGAATACTATTTTGTATTTTATCAACATGATGTTGATTATGATATGATGAGTATAGAGGTTACACATATGAAACATTAGTTCCTCAAGAACTTTACTCATTTAATCCATATTTGCTAACATGGTATGTTCAGTCTCCTTGGGACTAAGTATCGAAGATTATATCTCCTCTCATTGAAATTTCTCAAAATATATTACTTGCAAGTCAAAACATGTCTGTTTTTCAAATTCGTTTAATGAATTGGATTTCAGGTCCATGAGCTCATTTTCTATCATCATGATTGAGTGGATTCATATGTAAGATCCCCATTTACATGTCCAATAAATCATGTCCATCAAATTCTGCATATGCTTATTCATTTCTAGGTTCCATGTATACCGGTATTTGAAATCCTTTTTGTAGATTTTTTAAGTCAATACTGATAATTGATATCTGAATATTTTTGTAGGTACCATTTCATTGCATATAGGCTATATAATTCAGATATCTATGCCTTTTGTGGCATACATTACTCTTTAGGAGTACCAACTGTCTTATTCTTTCCATTAACTTGTATTGTACTTAGTACTGGAACAAATTTTCACTGAGGTGGATGAACCATTAGTACAATAGGCAAGATATCTCAATGTTCATCACATGCCATTCTATAGTTGATATGTAACTATGTACCCTCAAATTAGGGTCATAGCGGGTTAACATTCAAATCATACAACTTTATGTTCGAACATATCTTGATATAGTAACTTGAAGTTGAATCTTTAGTTCGAGTTTGAACTTTCGAATATATGGGATCAATTCGCTCTACGAATTTTCACCAGCTTATTCATGTTATTCCTCCCCTAAGCTGTAAAAACTAGGGCTCATTAAAATATAATGCATACAACTTATGTATGCTTCAAGCACTAGTTCTATTCGGAGAACAATATGATAGGGAGTCAATATATTTGCAGAGTTGGATTTTCTTGTGCTGTTTGCCCTCAGATTGAAGATCATACTTGTGGGTAGAGGCCACTTATACTTCAATAATTGTCAACTTTATAAGTGTGACTTTTGTTAAATCACGATCTTCATTTTCATGCTTAATCTCAATGTTGTGTCATATCATAATAATAAATACAACACGAGATAACTTTCAGCACATAATCATATGGAAACTTTAGGTTTCACATAAGCGGTTAAGTTATAACCACATGGTCTAATTTGTCACATCAAATTGCATATTTTCTCTCAACTTGAAGTTGATGAATTCTATTTTATGCTTGTTTTTTGTGTTTGATGCATGTATAAACAAGCAAAACGTTCATGTTCACTTCAGGGAATAGAAAGAATCAATTTTTGTAAATTGACCATGATCTTTCAAGCAAAGTTTAAAACCTTGTTTTTCAAACACCTCTTGTGGTGTCTTCATGGATGCACTTGTATAGATCAAATAGTGGTTATCCCACTTTTTATTTGCAACATCTTCCAACCATGCGGCTTGGTTATATTATATTATATTTGAATCACATAAATATGTATTTTTTCCAATTAGGTTGACATTTCATTTTTAGCTAGCTAAACAAAGCTAGAACATTTGATCCATAAGCAGATGAATTTTTCATAGTCCATGATATGTTTGCGGACATATATTTTTAACATCCATCATTATTGTACCACTTTTCATGGTTATTTAATAAGAAATAATATCTGCGGAACTTTGATGGTTAGGTATTCAACCTTTTATGTTTTCATCGAGGATGGTGAACAATACATCACATATGCCTTATTTTGGCTTTATTCTTTTATCACACATTCGCTTCGGGGAATATGATTTTGCATTTTATCACCACTTGAAAAGTTTCTTCCAAATCTTAAGTTTGGATATTATTCAACATTAACAAGAAAATGGTTAGATAATACCATATGATGAGAGAAAGAATCTTTAAGAGAGTAAACTATAAACAAAATAGCACTTATCTTCAAAGATGATAAGTAATATTTTTATCTTTTCAAAGGATATATAGCTCCATTGGTGGTGTCATTCGTATGTAAGCTCCATGGCTCGAAACTTGTAAGTGATCACATGTCATCTCCGATCAAAATTCATTGCCATGATCTTAAGTATTTCTTCATGAGTATGCCATAGCTTAAGGTTGTTTCATGCATCTTTAGAATGAAACTACAAAAACAAAGAACTTATTAGTATATAATCACAAACATAAAATAATAAAATTAATCAACGTATATGAAATTAAGAGATGGAGGAATGATGTAATAAGAAATCTCTTTTCATGATCATCATCATTCTTTGCCAGTTGAAATTCTCTTCTTCTTCTAGCTTTTCCATCGGATGGTGGTGCACATTTTATATCAGTTGGTTGAGCACTATCGTGTTGATAACGTGTTAAGTGAAAACGAGAGAAGAGCACGAAGATAGTAGAGAGTATAATAGAGAGAATGAGGAGTTCATTTTTCACTTGTGTATTGTGTGTAATAAGAATATACATATGAATATTTATACAAGTGTAAATGGAGCTCAATGGCCTAGGAGTATATAAAGATACATTCACTACTCCACTAATCATTAACACCATTAATTCATCCATTCATTTATTAATTAACATAAAATTAATGTACATAACAATAAACACATTTAACTAAATATACAAAAGAATTAATTTAATCTGGTAGAGGAAATTTGAATTGGAACTAGTGTGCGAATGTGAATCTCACTGAGATTAAAATTAAATATTTTTTATCATATACTGATGAATTGGTAATTATTTTCAAGGTTACCTTAAATTTTTTCTAGGAAATTATGGAGAATAAACGGTGATATGTGAAATATCACTTCCTAATTCACAAAATAGATGGTGAGTTTTACACTTCACGTAACTTTTAAATTTCTAGAAATTTGACGGTCACACACTATTTTCACAATCCATACAATATTTCGTTCTATTAAATACTGTAAGAGACTGTTTGGTTTTAATATAATATTTATTATTCACAAATACATATTATTTAGGTCTAATAAAAAATTATGATAATTAAAATGGTGTCCATATAATTATTAAAATGGTGGGCTATCTCAAAGGAGAATCATGCCACATAGACAAGAATTTTATGTGGCAAATTCTTCTCCAAAACAATTAATTTTTAAATGATCCTATTTTGAAGGGGAAAATAATCATGCATATGCAAGTTTTAATTTTTTTCCCATCCTACTTAGCCATCATCCTATTTTTATGGTAAAAATATAACATTTTTATTAATTGGAAAGCCACTTAAACAATGACGAAAGAATTATAAAATTATCACCAAGAAATAAAACATGATGAAAGGAATATTGCAAGTTATTAGCCCAGTCATTTCCGTGAAATGATCGTCATGACCATTCAACAAGTTCTTTAATTAAATTTTGTCCCTTAATTATAATAGAAATAACTCTAATAGACATAAATTAAATTTGTATTCATCTCTTCAATATACAAATATAAGAAATAATAAATAAAAGAAAATAAAAAAAATAGAGGAACTCTGAAAAGGTGATAAGTAAAATTTAGAAACTTAGCTCGAAGGGTAAAATATATAACTCTACGAATGAGATAATTTCTACCTGAATATTTAGTTTAAGGACACAATTACAACTTGAGAATTCCATTTAAAGGAAGAAAAAAAATCCAAGAATGATACTATAATTTAAGTTATGAACTCAATTTGAAAGGTAAACACATTCTATAAATAAGATGATTCAAACTTGAGAACTTTAAGAATGTATGATTTTCACTTGATAACTAAATTTTAAAACTCTAAGAAGGAGATAATTACAAAAGTCTAACAATGGAATACTCATAGACTATTTGACGCCTTTAACATACCGGACATCAATAAATATATAGTAACTGATCAGCTTTATTTGATTTATGAAATATTTTGCTAGATACATAATTAATGTTTTATAAGTTTTATATTGTATTTATATAGGGCGTGTAAGAGCGAAGTGATGTGTGTAAAAGTTTCTAAGTTTAATATTATTGATTTAAGGTTTGTAATAACAAAAGAAAAGGTAAGACGGAGAAAATGTGTATGTAGAGCGAGAAAATTTTAACTGAGTTGTGAAAAGTATGTAGATACAAAACCGAACACTATTCCGACTCAGTTAAAGTCATATGAGAACATGATAGAGTGTCCTACTCAACTAAAATTGAGATTTAGTTGTATAACAAACGCTATGTCAGCTTATAACTTAAAAATTCAATTTAAAGTGCAAAATAACTCTATGATATAATTTCAATTTGAACAATTATATTGAAGGGTAACCATACTACTTAAAAAATGTAACTAAAATAAATGTATTTCAAATTAGGATTTCATTTCAAACAATAAAGACTTCATGCGAATAAGCTAGATAATTTAAACTTGAAATTGTTATTGAAAAAGTAAACCTCACTCCATAATAACTTCAATGAAAATATGTTAATTTCATTTCAGAAATCTATTAGAGGGATAACAAACTCTACAATTTGAGAACTATACACATAAACAATACACTATGTGACAAAACATTCTAGAAATGGATACATCCAACTCAAGAACTCAGTTCGAACTTCGAAGGATAAACAACTTATAATAATTAGATAATTCTAATATGAAAACTCAATTCAAAATGTAAACTAAACTCTAAGAATATGATAAGTCTGACTCAAAAATATATTTTGAAGAGCAGACCAACTCAAGAAAACATATGATAATAAGAACATGTAAACACTGATGAAAGGTTAAACAGTACTATTTGGAAAAATTATCTAAAAATAATATAATTCCAACTTGAAAAATCGATTCAAATGGTCAAAAAAGAAGTGTAGAAATCTCATCAACTCAATTTGGGAGCTCAATTAGAAGTGCAA
>JAYMSP010000884.1:0-39490 GCA_036897095.1 Plantago elongata | reverse complement strand
ATATTTTAATGATATGTTTTGAGTTTTGGAGGTTGACATAGTCCTTGACGTCCGGACTAGGATCTGGGGCGTTACACGTCAATAAAACTTTACTTTTAAATTTTTAGGGTACTTGTTGAGAAACAAGTCTGATGGTGATGTTATTAATAAAAAAAGTCGTTTAATATTGAGTAACTAACAACAATTACTCTTTTTCTCATTTATTATCATTACTAAATAAATAAATATTCGTAACAACTAAATATTGTCGCAAATGAATTTTCTTCATAATGACAGGCAACTGCTAATGTAACGTCCTAGAATTTCAATTCAGATCCATAGAGTTTAAATGGATTGCAAACGCTACTCATACCAACAAAGTGCACATTTCTTTTCGAGAATCCAAATAGGAGAATTCTAGAGTTAAGCGTGCTTGGCTCTGGAGCAATCCTTGGAATGGTGACCAACTGGGAAGTCTATCAGTTCACGCACGAGTGAGACCATAGTGTGTGGGAAAGGACTTGTGTTGGTACAACGGGGCCAACATATCATTCCAAGAGCTGCTCATGAGTAACCGCGTCGATCCAAAGTGTCGTCGGCCTGCAAGGGGCCAGGTCATTACAAATGGTATCAAAGTCGTGCCAACCTAAAACCCACAAGGGTGGATTGTTAGTCAAACCATGGTACAACGGGGATGTCGCACAATTCAAGAGGGGGTAAATATAACGCCCCAGAATTTCAAGTCAGATCTATAGAGCTTAAATGGATTAAAAACGCTACTCATACCAACAAGGTGCACCTTTCTTTTCGGGAATCTACCTAAGAGAACTCCATAGTTAAGCATGTTTTGCTCTGGAGCAATCTTATGATGGGTGACCAACTAGGAAGTCTCTCGGTTCGTGCACGAGTGAGGTCAAAGTGCACATGAAATGACATGTGTTGGTACCGTGGAGCCAACATATTATTCCGAGAGCTGCCCTGCCGGCTCAAAGGGCCGGGTCATTACAGTTAAAAACGATTGTAAAATCCCAATAAAATATGTTTTGACATCAATTATTAACAGCCTGCTGACACAATTCGGTTTGCCACCCACAAGCCCTTGCATATATCTCATATTATATCTATATCCTATTCATTGCAAGAATTTTTACAACTAGTTGTAAACAAATATGAAATACCTTTGAAACAAATGTAGAATACAACAAAAATACATTTACATTGTTAACAATTGGTTGTCACAATTTATGTGCATTTATGTACATACACCCGTATGTTTTATCTACTTATCACCGTATACTATAATTTATATTTTTTATAAAACTGTCAATAATTAGGTAAACATATTTTTGACATAATTTATGACAATTCATAGTAATAATTACATTAATTGGGATAATGTGTGCAATATTTACGAATGAGTGTATACATAACTATGCAAAATTTGACGTAGGTTTATTTGTAATTGTTACATTAACTTTGCTTAGGGATAATGTGTGCAATATTAAGTTTAAAATCTCTTTGTTTTTTAACAATTAAAATGAATTTTTACAACCACAACTCAGCTGTATAAGATATGGAGAAAATTTTGTTGAAAGTTCGAAAAGTTATGAGAGTTCTACGTCAAAAGATTCAGCTGCACAATTATTATATAATAATACACTTATAATTTATAAATATATAAAAATTTAAAATTTATATACTGTAGGACTCTTAAGATTCTCACAAAAATTTGTACAGTGAACTCCAAATTACGCTAACAACTTGGGAAAAAAAAAACAGCCCTCCCAAATTCAACCTATATCCTGCCAAACTTGAAATAGACTCACAATTATGACCATTAGAACCCACATAAACCCAAAAGTTTGGTTCATGGTTAAAATCAGCAAAACCTATTTAAATACACCTAAAGTTTTATTAAATCATGGTTTTAACAACTCTATAATGATCAGTTGATCACCAAGACCAAAGGCTGCCGCCGGGTAGGAACCAATGTTCATCATCTGTACAAGTCGTCAAATCTTTAACAAACGGAATATTACGTTCCTCGTAGAATTTCACAAACCCTTCCCGTGTCAAATCAGCTTGTTCGCAGGCAAATTCAGCTTCCTTGCGGGCTAATTCCGGTTCCTTGCCGTTGCGGACCAATTGAGCTTTGTGGATGGCTATTTTACTTTGTAGACCCTTAAGTTCCTGCCTCTCATGTTCCAACTGGCACTCTAATTCCCGTATCACCCCGAGACACCCTCTCACAGGATCATTTAATCTCGAGTTTACCTCAGTGAGAAGGTAAGCCAAGGCTCTCTCCCACTCGCTTGGATCAGCTTGCCTGAACAAGTTTTCGATGACGTCGTATTTAAACCTGCTGATGATACAGTCTTGCTCTTTCTCATTGGGGAAGTAGCTCTTGAACGCACAATCGGGGCATATACCGCCTTTTGAAGATGCCTGGCAACTTCTGCAGCCTTGTGTAGCTACACATTGTCGTCTCGTCGGTTCTAGTGTCGCCATGCCTGACCAATGTCAATGGACGGAAGTAAATAAAACTATCTTGTTCGGTAGGTTCAAATTGAGAAGTAAAGAGCGATGTGCCTGGTTATATATATAACAGTAATAAATAAAATAATGTCCAGTCGATCTATAACTATAATTATTGAAATAACTATTTTCCCTGTCTATTCATAGAATTAGAAGAGGTATATATATAAGTACAATAAGTTATAATTTAAAAGACTAATCTAATCAGGAAACTAATTTAACTAGAGTTTTATAATCTAAAAGACTAATCTAATCAGAAAACTAATACAATTACATAGTCTAACACACCCCCGCAGTCGAAGCTGGAGTAAGTCTGACGCTTAAAATGTCACGGAAATCATCAAAGAGCATGCGCGAAAGTCCTTTCGTGAAAATATCTACAATTTGATAGCGAGAAGGAACATAGCCCACGATGTTGGAAAGAAAACATGAAGCTAATCGAATTAGGAATTAGAAGAATAAGAGATAAGGAGAAAAGGGGGAAAAGAATAGAGCCTGAGAGATAAGGAGAAAATGGAGAAAGATTAGAGGTTGAGAGATAATGAGAAAAGGGAGGCAGGACCAACAACAGTGGGTTGTTTGATCAGAGAAGAAAATCAATTCAGTTGAATCGATCTTGAGAAAGAAGGGAAAATCGATTCAGTGGGAATCGATTGCAAGAGGAAAGAGATGCGCTTGAGAGATAGAAAAGGGAGAAAAAAAATAAAGAGAAAAGGGAGAAAAGAAATAAAGAGAAAAGGGAAAAAAGAAATAAGGGCAATCAAAATTGCATTGATGGAAAAAATGAGAGGCAGGACCAATGCTCGTTGGAGACTTACATGTCTCTGATATCATGAAAGAACTATTTTCCCTGTCTATTCATAGAATTAGAAGGGTTATATATACAAGTACAAGAAGCTATAGAATTAGAAGGGGTATATATACAAGTACAATAAGCTATAATCTAAAAGACTAATCTAACCAAGAAACTAATTTAACTAGAGTTCTATAATCTAAAAGACTAATCTAATCAGGAAACTAATACAATTATATAGTCTAACAATTATATTAGGTGCCGAGATTCAGTAGTTCTGAACTTCTACATATCGTACTTCATGCAGTATTAGCAAACCAGAAATTGTTAACGCTTGTAATGTGGAGTCCGAGTAATAGACCACCCTAAAGCGCCGGTTCCCTTCCCGACCTTTGGAGCGCTCCAAACTAAGATTTCGCGATCTAAAATATTACTGCTATAAGTTCTATATTCACGCAGACTATAGTTACATATGTGCAAACCAGAGGCATTAATAAAGTGCATACACGAAGAATCCTGAAATTGTTCCAGGAAAATTGGCCTTGTTGATATCTGCTGAATATAGTATATAGCCATCTCAGCTAGCATAACTTCATAATATCAGTGATCTACACTCTATAGGGGCAAGCATAGGCAGAGAAAGACGCTGACAATTAGTTAAGGGGTAGCGATATTATAAAAATATGTATATTATAATATTAAAATTTTATTAATATATTAATTTAATTTAAATATAAATTAAATTCAATAATATATGGTGATAACAAATTTCAATGAAAAATGAAATGTTTTGATGACGGTTTTTTTTTCTTTCTAAAAGAGATTACATAAGATTGGGTAGAACAAAAAATAATGGGGTGGAGGATAATTTTTTTGAATGAAAATGGAAAATAATTCTTAAAATTATATTGAAATACTACATAAGAATAGAAAAAGAAGAAAGAAAGAAAAAAAATAATATATCGAAAGTGAAAAATATTACCTAAGAATGGAAGAAGAGAGAAAAAAACAAGGGAAATATTCCATAAGAATAGAAGAAGATAGAAAAAAAGTCAGGAACATATTACATAAAAATAAACATAAGAATAGAAGAAGAAAGAAATAAATAAGTAATATATTACATAAGAATAGAAGAAGAAAGGAAAAAAATAAGAAAAAAGTTCCCAACAATATTTGATCCCAACCTGCAATCACTTATGATGCACTTAACATTTCGCATGAGTCCAATCAACTGAATTTCATGTTTGTTTTATTTAATCGTAAATGTTATATAGATACCATACTAAATATTTGTATATGAGGGTATAATGATAAATTCACATAAAAAATTGCAAGCATAGGCATGTTTCCAAATGTTGAGAATGCTGATTGGAAATTACCCGTTGGAAGTTGGAACATAAATGTATAGAAACTTATACCTTCCATAATCCGCTTAATCCAGTAATGATTTGATTCTGCATTTAAGGGAGTATAATACTACTATAATTCAAACAACCACAAAAAGTTAGCTAGTTATTTGTGTATATATTAATGAACGAAACTCATCCAGAGGCTTTTGTAAGGCAGGTACCAATTGTCATCATTCGTACAAGTTGTCAAATCTCGAATCAGCGGAATACTACGTTCCTAGTAGAATTTCACAAACCCTTGAGGTGTTAGATCAGTTCGGTTGAACTCAAATTCAGTGTCCTTTCGGTCTGATTCA
Source organism: Plantago elongata (assembly GCA_036897095.1). NCBI lineage: Eukaryota > Viridiplantae > Streptophyta > Magnoliopsida > Lamiales > Plantaginaceae > Plantago > Plantago elongata. The sequence goes on along the minus strand of JAYMSP010000884.1, from coordinate 34,478 downwards.
CGCTGCAGCGCCTGATGTTCCTCCATCTTACGCTCCAAGCCGCGCTCCTTATCATCCCAAAATTCCGTTTCGCAGGATCCATTGTTGTCCTCAGGCTGTGCCCTTCGGCAATGGTAGCCAAGGCTTTGCTTCGATCCATACTCTTCAACGTGTTCACAGGGTATTATATGTTCTTTCCTGGACGTGGAGTTCCCAAGTGAAAGAAATGTTTTCCGTAGGATTCTGATAATCAATTTGACTGGTTAAATTAACAATACAACGTAAGAAGAGGTTAAAACATAGGATGGGCCAACCGGCCCACTGTTTTTAGCTGTTATTCTGATGGGCCAAATCAACCTCTAAGCCCATTTCGTAGGCGATGGGTTAATAATTTCCTGACTTGAACAACAATTCTCCACAATAAACCCTTTCCTCCACCTCTCAAAAGCCAGAGAAAAACCCCAACAAACAAACAGAAAGAGAACAACAAATGGGTAGCCAAGGCATGACAAACTTGCTCACCGGAATCGCACGCGCCGCCATTGGCCTCGGAGCAGCCACCACGGCCGTCAACTACGCTCTCTACAACGTCGACGGCGGCGAGCGGGCGGTTATTTTCGATCGTATCCGTGGAGTATTAGATGTTACTAGCGGCGAAGGCACACATTTCCTCATTCCGTGGTTGCAGACGCCTTACATCTTCGACATCCGCACGCGACCTCACTCGTTCTCCTCTACATCTGGTAATCGATCTACTCAACCTCATTCTCGTGTTATTAATGTGCTTTTATTGTAGCTCGATTTGTCAGATCAGCTGCTTGTGTCTGAGATTGGTTGATAAGGATTTGAATGCCTGTTAGCAGTTGGGAATAATTGCAAAATTATGTGAGAGATATTAAACGCTTAGCTTTATGGAGTGAATTGCAGCGGTTTAGTGATATTTGGCTTTGAATTTCACCGACGTGGTTTAATGTGTAGCTGCATTTTGGTGCTCTAGATAGTTATTCGAGTGTGGACCGTTTGTGTGTGGTTTTGGTTGAGCATAATTGGTATTTGAGGTAGAGCTTCTGTGGCGAATTGAACCAGCTCAGATGAGCTAAATGTCTGTCCATCCATGTTTATGAAGTATAATAAATCTTCAGGAGAATTTTAACTTAGTTTATAGCATTTAGTGCTGAGCTGCTGTATATTTAACTGTTCATAGTTCAGATGATAATATATAATATGTGTGCTGTTTCAGAGAAACATGATTAATATAAGTTGTAGAACTTCAATGAGTTATATGGAGTAAATTATTCAACACTTTTTTTAGCTTAAATGTAATTTGCTGATAATAAATCTGGTGGAATATGACTGTCATGCATTAGAGTGTAGGGAGTACCTTATGACGATTCCCAAGCATGGCTAGCTGCTATTTTCCGTGTTTCAACCTTACAGTCACTAAGTTTCAAGGCTGTTGACATGAATATATTATCCAGGGCTCATAAATACTTATCTTGCATGTTACCTCAGAATGTATTTAGTTCTGCTGATGGTTTCGCTTGAATGTATATTTGACTATTCCCATTTTTTGAATACTAGGAACCAAGGATCTGCAGATGGTGAATCTCACCCTCCGTGTGCTTGCCCGCCCTAATGTTGAACGCCTGCCCTACATCTTTAATACCCTTGGTTTGGAATATGACCAGAAAGTCCTCCCCTCAATTGGAAATGAGGTGCTAAAAGCTGTTGTTGCTCAATTTAATGCTGATCAGCTGCTTACCGAACGTGCCAACGTGTCTGCACTTGTGCGTGAAAGTTTAATCAGTAGAGCTAAGGACTTCAACATTGAACTTGATGATGTTGCAATCACACATCTATCATATGGTTCAGATTTCTCAAGGGCCGTTGAGCAGAAACAAGTTGCCCAACAAGAGGCAGAGAGATCGAAGTTTGTGGTCATGAAGGCAGAACAGGAAAGGAGGGCTGCTGTCATTAGGGCTGAGGGAGAAAGTGAGTCTGCAAAGCTTATTTCTGAAGCAACTGCATCTGCTGGTATGGGACTGATTGAGCTGAGGAAGATAGAAGCTGCCAAAGAAAATGTAGCATCTCTTTTGAGAAAATCTGATGTAGTCTACTTACCTAGTGGAAACAACATGCTTCTTGGTCTGCCTGGGCAACGTTGATTATTAGGTAATGCAATTGTGGCTATTAGTATTGCTTCTTTTTTGGTTATTTGGTGCATGAATGACTATCATAACTGCGCTGTTACTTTTCATGGTTGTGAGAATTTGTCTGTGGAATAGTAATATGGTTGTGTATCTCAATTTCATGGATGTAAACTGGTGCATGTTACAATTGTTCGCTTGTCCAATAATGGTAAACTGTGCTGAGATAGTTTTAAATTGGGGTTGTAATCATGAGTGGGTAGCTAGCTACTAGTTGTGCTTGGTCTCCTCTTTCATACTTTCTTTAGTTGGGAATTGATTGCTGATGTATCTTCCGGTTCAAGTAATGTGCTCATTCATCACGAGATACTGAACTAACATGTAACTTTCCTGTTGCTTCTCTTATCAGGTACTGGTGGTGGAACTATTTCTGCTGTTCAGTTGGTTTACAAACTTGTTATGGGATTTATCATTACATCAATTATCTGGCAGCCTGGCTTGAACTAATCTATCGATTGCTGTAACCGGTAGTAATAAGTTGGAGTTGGGTTTTATGGCCTTAGCCTTTTATTTTGGTGTAGATTATATAATTTTTTCTGTACTGGTCGGTGGAGATATTACTCTTTAAGTCTTAACTTTCTCTTTTTATTTTGCTGTACCAATAGATTATATATTTCTCTTTCAGATGGGGTTTAGCCATGGTCACAAAATTTGAGCTATTAGAGAACAAAAGCTGCTCTTATTTGTTGAATAAGTTATGATCTTGTGCTTCAATGACCACTTTTCAGGCCCAAGTTTCAAATGTTCTCTGATCTTTCAGCTTTCCGTTCTTGTACAGTAAACATGCACATTCCATTCTTTCAAAAACATATATAATTTCTCAATCAACATGTATTGACAATAGTACCTTGAAGCAAATCATTACATTGTTACCCAGTCCATTGTCCGCTAAACACAAGGCATCTCAAGATTTCGTGATTTTTATATCTTCGATCTCGGTAGTACTTGGTTTTACTTGGGAGTATTGATCTTGAGAACTACTGTAACAGCTCATACATTGAAACTTTTAGAAGGCTAGCCTCATAACAATTCTTCTTACAGAGAGAGACAACATTGATTTACATGTTCCAGATCGAACTTACTGAAGTTGAAAAAACCTACCAAGTGATGAGGGCTTAGTTGGCTAATCTATAATGTATATCAGACTATGTTTTGTGGTTTAACATCTTGGTAATAGCAGCTTTGTTGAATATGGAAGTCTATATATGATCTCATCTGTACAAAAGGATGAGATTTGGCTGTGCAATTATGAATCAGGGCCTGCTGCAAATAAGCTAACAAGGCCTCGGAATACTTGCGCAGATAATTGGTGTGCTACGAAGATCTCACCGTCCACATTCCACACGCCCTCTATCCCGGAAGATTTGAATGTGAAGGCCGGCGTCTAACCAATGAAAATTAAAAAATTAAAGAGGAAGTTATGTGAGAGACCGTAGTAAAATATAGAGTTGAGAAGACGTACTTTATGATGTTCGACAAAGTTAAAATCGAGGGGGTTCCCACCTTTCCTTGCTAGCTGAATGAGGTGCCTGCACATGTGATCTGCTCGATTAGAAAACGGGGTGATTAGCATAAATCAACGCAAACGTTAAGAAATTAGATGTATCGCCCTCCATGAGATTCAAAGCTAAAACGAAAGATGGAAGCTCAATATTTTACCACAAATAGAAAGGGTGGGGACAGTCCTTTATCAATATAAGATGTAGAAAACCATCAGCAAGATGAGCATCAGCTACCAGCCCATCTGGTGCTTTTTCGTTCCTGCAAGAGATCACAGCAGCACCTACACTCAGAAAACGTCCTTTGCAGCTCAACCATTTCATTCCTTCAAAGTTTGGAGTTGAACTACTGGCTTCGATTTCTGAACTGTTACATATAGAGCAGTTTGCACAGCAACTAACCCGGTTGGGCTTTTTATCAACACGCCAACGTTTTCTACGACCAGCCTGAGCATCAGATTTAGGACTTGAGAGATCCTTTTCCTGATCAACTTCAACATAGTTGACTTCTGCTTCATACGACCTGAACAGAAGAATCAAAAGCAAAATTCAATTTTCTCTAATTTGCAGAGTGCGGTTTATATTTCTAAAAAAAATAATGACCAAACATCTCTTAAGAATCGACACTGAGATGTTCCGATTATACTATAAAGATAAGGCGCATAAAACTACTTAAATATAACAAATATAATAGGTTTTCATACTTATGCTGAAGGAAAACCTTTGTTCCAGCGTAGTCATATCGCTTGGGTCCCATCCAACGATACTTTTCGCTCTCTGTCATGACATCACCATAGAAGCCGTACCTGATGATTTCAAGGAAAATTAGCATTGTAATTTGCGAAAGTATGATGAAGCATACACAAACTCATTAAATTCATCATGGAAGTAGAACAACAATAAATTAGACTTCATGCCGTCAGAGAAAGACCATGGGTTTCCATAATAATTTTCAAAGTGAAAACAATGCAATCAGGATTCAAAACACAGGAATAAACCAATCCGAACAACTATGCTACTAATGATGGACATAAGAATACCCAGCGAAAGAAGCTGCATAGCGTACACAGGGTTCAACATTTGATGCAGGTGTTGTCTTCCATCTCACAAGTTGAACTATATCAAGGCGGACCTTTTTACCAAGGATAATATGCAATGCTGATGTTATGGGATCTCGAGCACCAGTTATACTGCAAAGTAAAACCAAGTAAGAGTATTACATATGAGTTGTGTTCTTTCGTTTATATTGGATGTCTCCGAGCCTAGAATTTACTGAAGCCCAACAAACTACATAAAGCCCATTCCAGCATAGCAAGATTAGGAGATAATCTGGAATGCATTTTTTCTCATGGAGATGACCACTGATATGATTTTTCATGGGTGTGTGATTCATATGCACAGTAGATGGATTTTTGCTGTTATCTGGAATTTAAGACGTAAAGAGTGTTGAAATTGTTAGTAACATGATTCCATATGTACAATACAAACAGTTTTAACGCAGAAATAATTCATAACCAATCTTTTCTGTCCATCCTCACAACACTTGTTATTAGCACATGAAATTTATGAACAATCACAGAAGGCTGCATAAATAATAGAAACTTAGGTCACTTAATATGTATTGTTGCGTAGAGCAAGTCAAAATAAGATGGTCATACCAAATTGTAATGGCATCAGTAGACCCAGCTGGAATAATCCCAAATCTGAAGGTATCATTGGGAAAAGAAAATGGATGATCTTGTTCTGCATGAAAACGGAAAAAAAAATAGGTTTAGAGAAAGATCACCAGTGCATAACTGTCACTAATAACAACCAGTTAAGGACATTGGGGATCTCGATTTCATATACTCAACTGTATCCATCGGAAGCTAACTCGGTTACAAAAAATCAATGGGTCAAATGTTGACAAGTATCAAACAAGGCATGCAAATTTCCATCAATGTTTCGGAACAATATTAAGAGTATTCCCTTCTTCTGACTTCAACACATAGGAACTCTGTTTTTCAATTTGTTTCTTAAAAAATATTCAGTGGAGAAATTCATAAAGTTCCGAATTCTAAAGGTTCAAAAAGTTCTAACATCTAGAAGAGAAAGGAAACCTAAAATGAACATCGATTCAGATCCATTTATCAGCTATGCTCAGTAAGATTCTACTACATACATGAACCGATCGATTAACTTACCACGATTTGAAGAGTTAGTTCCGTTTTCTTCTGAGCCTAAGAGCAGAGGAGACTCGTCGTCATCACAATTACTAGGCTCTAAAATGTTTTCAGCAGGTGTATGAACTGAAATGTTGCACTCACCCGCAGAGGGGTGCAGAGAATCTCCAGGAGCTGGCGGATACGGTGCCTGGTGCCTTGGCAAGAGAACAGCATTGAGGATTTCATTGAAAAATCCATCACCACCCTAATAACATAAATAAATTATAAAACAGAAAATAATTCACAAAACCAGCCCAATTAAAATGAAATAATATAAGAGTCTAGTGTGAATAAAGTGCACCAGAACTGTACTTCGCAACGTAACAAATGATCCACTTCAAAGAAGACCTAGAGGCACAAATTTATAGGAAAACAAAGAAACACAGCTCTATAAAATGGTGAAACATTCTAACTTCTAAGCATATGAAATTAATATGATAATCACTTAGCAGCTAAAACTTCCGAATTATTTGCTACTGAGGTAACTATATATACTTTGAGGGTACCAAATAAAATCAAGCTAACTTCCAAAGTGAAGTGAAAAATGTGACGGAATAAAGATACAACAACTTACAACAGCGAGAACACCGTTCCACAGACTAAGCTCCTTATTTGTCATAGAGGACAAAACATCATGTGCATGTCCTGCCCTTTCTGTCACCATAACCTATTAAGGCATTAGAAATGCAACATTGTAAATAACTCATGGCCACAGTTGTCATCTTGATATCTAAAACATATTTGATTTGTAAGTTACCCCAGTCATGCTTTAGAGAAGTAACATTGAAGTAGAGCTTTTAGATGGAATATACTGTCAAAAATATACTTTCAAGCCATAAGTTAAATTGACAGTAAATTCGACAAAAGGTTTTCTTCATCCAAAAAATCAGCACTTAAGGAGACAGCTATGTATTATTCACCTTTGTTTTCACTTTAGCGTGGGAAAATAATGGAGCTACTGTTTCCCAGATTTTACGTCCTTGTCCTTTCCCACTCCCCGGATGAACAAAAACCTGATCGATAAAAGATCCGGTCAGGAAAAACAAACGACTCTGCTGCTGCATATCGGTTTTCAGCCGCCAGGGAAAAAAAAGTAGAGGTATATCAATAAAATCCTGAAGTTTGACTAGATTGGGACATACCAAAAGACCCTTTGGTCTCTTAACTTCAGCATTTAGACAAGAACCAATCCGACTGACCCAGGTCCTACATATCGCCAAATCCTTGTGACCAAATGTGTAAATCAGCGGGGTCCAAAGGGAAGATTGGATCTTTGACTTGTGCACGGCATGCACTGTAAACCAGTACATCTGAACATAGAAAAAATGCCACATCCCATCGGTACAGAATAAAATAAATTTGAATGGAGTGAAGTTTAGTCAACCACTAGAAAATGGGAAATGGAGAAATAAGTAGCATAAGCTGGTGGAGGTACATCACCTTGGCCAACTGACCCGATTCATGTGTTGAACTCCCACTAATGATGTCAACAGCGTAAACATCAGAAAACTTGACTTCGGTTTTACTCTCTGAATCTAATTGAGATCCCCAGCAAATGCTATCCTCTTCCTGGTGCATTAATGTAAACAAGATGAGTCATTTATAATCCAGAGAACGGATCCAAACAGGGCAATTGAATCCTAACTTTATGATTCATAATCACCCTTCTGAGGATTTCTAACTGCATCCATAAACTCTCCAATTTTCAATTAATCTGTATGTCAACTCTCCTAATATCATGTCGAAATCCCTACTCTGAATGAAATTACCAAGAAGATGGTTAACATCAGCCGTATTATAGCAAACTGATCTCAATATCTCTCAGCAGTTAGATGTTTATCTACATTTCACAGAGCCACATCATATCCACCCATGATTCCGAAGACCATCTAAACCGATGCTCATTGCACTAGACTAATGCATTTCTAAAAGTCATGACCTAAATCGATCCTCAATTGCACTAAAGGAATGCATTTTTCTCCATACACAGTGCAAGAACTCCAGTTATTTGCAAACAATATCTTAAGTTGGACTCCTTGAGTGTTCCCTCCCTAGTGCTCAACAAGCGATTTTCCGGCTCAAACTAGCTAGATGCAATACCTTCTTGATGTATCCAGCTCACACTATCTTTCTAGCCTAAATCATATAGATAATCAGACCAACATATACAAAAACCTAAACACCCATGACTTTTTCAATCAAAAAGTGCACAAAACTTCAACTTAATTTATCAAACAACACAATATGATCTAACATAGACATCCAAGCTTAGCAGAATAAGCACAATACACATTAGTCGTTCATAAGGAAAGAAATAAAATTATAGAAATGAAAGAAACATGGCAGCAATTACATCATCTAGAGGATCAAGCAATTCCCAAGACAACCCATCGGGATTATAGGTAAGAACAACCTCCCCGGTTTGATCCAAGAAAAAATTGGAGCTGAAAACGGAATCAGAAAATGGTGGATTATCATCTCCCAATAATCCATTTTGGTCTCTTTCCATGTAAATCTTATTCGAGGTGAGATAAGAATGTACGATTGAATAATCGTCAACGAAATGTCTGATAATAAGGTTCAACTTAGCCCATCACAGATTTTGATTGCCAAGTAGTTTTACGGGAAACAGAACGTCAAAGCTGTTTCTTGATTTTTAGCTTTGAGTGTGTGAATCAGGGTGTCGGTCGGGTCGGGTCGGGTCGGATCAATTCGAATTTCAGTTGAATCTGAATTTAATTAAGTTCAGTCCCATTTTATAATTCATATTGAACTCAATTTCATTTTCATAATTTAATAAATTTCAGTTTAAGAAAACAAAATCTAAGTCTTTTCGAATTCATAATTCGATTTAAATATGTTAAATTTCGAATTATCATTGTATTTTGTTATTTATCCTTTTAAATTATTTTTAAAGTATTGAAAGTAAATTTATAAAAGTAATGTAAACGATATTAAACACAAATCAAATAGGTAATTTAGAGGATGTTTATTATACCGTTGGAGTAGTATCTTCCCATTCAAATTGAATATTTAGTACATAAAAAAAATTTCAATTAAATAAAAAGGTCACTTAAATTTTATTCCAATCCGTTCCTTGGAGAGGCGGCAGTATTACGTAATCATGTTCAATACAAATCCCTCAATTTTGCAATACTTGGAAATTGCAATGTATCCAAATTTCAATGTATAATTTGATACGGGGTAGTTAATCTTGGCACCTATGTATAATCATAGCTAGAGATCAACTAGACATATTATTATTATCTTCGTTTCTTTTTCTTGCATCTAAGTCTAGCTGATCTAGAGCCTATTATTGTCTGATTAAGACTTTAACTTGTATGAGTTTATTCTTGACCGCGCACGTCTCCATTGTACATACCAATTACAAATTATATAAAATTATGTTAAATGACATGTAGGTGCACTGAGGTGAAATTGGCACAATATAAATATGTAACCCACTAATGTATATAACCTTCAATCAAGTATAATCTCCGAAGCAATCAAAATAGGCCAATTATAAGATACAAAACCCTCTCATCATAAAAAAATATAATCAATTAAACATAAAAATCTAACTATTTAATCACAAAAAAATTAGTTATTAAATTTCAAAAAAGAAGATGCACAAATTTATGTTAAAATTATCATTTTTAATCTGTTTAAACTCTAAAGTTTTTATATGTCATCTTTTAAGTTGTTTAAACTAAAACATTATGGAGTACAGTATAAGTTTTACAGGAACCATTTATTATCCAACTATTTACCAACCATTTATATATAGGTGACAAATAGGTGGATGATAAGTGATTAATAATCCATTTAAGTAAAACCATATTTCACCTACAGGCTACACTCCTATAAATACTTAAGCCTCATCAGTGCACTTGCAAACCAAAATCTTCCTTAATTTCCAAGTACAATATCCTATATTCTCTTTAACAATGTCAAAAGTCTTTGTATGCATTCTTCTGCATCTCTCCTTTGCAGCTTTAACTCACTCCCTACCCCTCTCTACAAGTTCGAGATGGATCATGGACGATGCCACTGGCGAGCGAGTAAAACTAAGATGTGTCAACTGGGCTGCCCATATGGAGGTCATGTTGGCAGAGGGGCTTGACAAGCAGCCAGTCGACGAAATCGCCAACCATATTTCCACCATGGGCTTCAACTGCGTGAGGCTCACTTGGGCTACTCACATGTACACCCGATACTCAAACCTGACCGTGGCGGATTCGCTTCTCAATGCTGGACTTGATGAAGCTATTGTGGGCATGGCTAAGTATAATCCTGAATTCTTCAACCTTACCGTTCTTGATGCTCAAAGGGCGGTTATTGAGGCGCTTGCGAACAGCAGTGTGATGACGTTGCTTGATTGCCATGTTAGCAAGCCTCAATGGTGTTGCGGTGACAATGATGGGAACGGATTCTTTGGTGACAAGTATTTTGATCCGAACGAGTGGTTAGATGGTTTGTCCATTGCTGCCAAGCGTTACAAGGATCATCCAATGGTAAGATATACGTTCAAAAACTAACTGCACCTGGTTTGTCCTGGTTTAGGATCATCCGAACCTCTTTAAAAAATGATTCAAATGTCTATGATCTCCGCAATGCAGGTTGTTGCTATGGGTCTGCGCAATGAGCTTCGTGGTCCACTCCAAAATGCAACAGTATGGGGTGAATGGATGCCAAGAGGAGCGAACACAATAAACGTGGCCAACCCAAATCTCTTAATCCTCGTCTCAGGGTTAAGCTACGACCTCGATTTTACATTCTTAAAACAAAATCCTGTAACTTTTAATGTCAGTGGTAAAATAGTTTATGAAGCCCATAGATATCCATGGTCAGCAGGTGTTAAAGGTTGTGGGAACCTTATTCAACACATTGAGAATTTGGCTGGATTTTTGGCTGAAAATAATCCATTAATTTGGAGCGAATTTGGTATTAACCAGCAGACTACTGGCCATGGTGAGGATTTGTTCATTGGATGCTTTATGGGCTATTTGGCTGATAAGGATCTTGACTGGGGTATCTGGGCCCTTCAGGGGAGTTATTATCTGAGAGATGGCCTTCATGGTCCTAGTGAGACCTTTGGTATGCTTAATCCTAACTGGACTTCGCTTACGAATCCGAGTTTCAAACAAAGACTTCAGCTGATCCAGCAGAAGGTTCGAGGTAATATTTTTAGGCTGGTGATAATGCGAGAGCATAAAAAGTTATGTTCGTACTTTCTAGTGATGTTTCAACTTAATCTGTATCTTATAGATCCGACTTCAAATGGTTCAAACTACCACATTCTCTACAATGCATGGAGTAGCAAATGCGTGAAGGCAGATGGCTCAGATGTTCTTGCTGGCGATTGCTTGAGTTTCAATAAATGGAACCACACAGGAGATGGAACCGCGATCAAGTTAATTGGCACTGACTTGTGCATATCAACAGTTGGTGATGGGCTTCCGGTCACACTTACAAGTGATTGTGCTACAGAGAGAAGTCAATGGGAGTTTGTCTCGGATGCCAAGATGGAAATCAGGAACAAAGAGGGTCTGTGTTTGGACTTGGATCCAGATTACGCGTCCAAGATTATGACCAAGAAGTGTTTGTGTTCGTCGTCTGATAGCAATTCGACTAACTGTGAAGATAATTCACATACTCAGTGGTTTAAGCTCATTGCAGCTAATGTTCTGTAGAAAGTTTAAGCTAGGTAAGCCATCAACCGGGATTTTAGTCCATGCAGATTTAGAGCTAATGTAGTGTATTAACATTGTTTATTAGGTCATTAGACTGTTGATTTTTTTCCAATAATAGAAAATGCAAGCAACGACATCAACCTGATGATAAATCAGAAGTATATAATAAATGGCAACATGAACAACCACAAAAGTTGATCCAGAAAAGCAAGAACAGCAAGTATATATGTGATCAGATGGGCATTCACAAATATAAAATACGAACGCTTTTATTTGTAAAATCCTAAAATTTTACGAATAATTTTTCTATAGAGCCTGTATGATCGACTGTAAAAGAAAAGAAAAAACAATCAGTTGCTTTATAATAAATCTCCCCCTTCACGAATTTTCATACTTTATATGGCCGTCATCGTGCACTTGTCTTATCTCAAGCGATGAAGTATATATAGAAGTATTATAAGTATAATTAGATTAGAATTCCTTAACGTTAGTATTAGTTCAATATAATACTTCTACGAGCTATTAGGAAGATTTATATTCCATAAGACAAGCTAGTGAAGCTACCATAGCAGTACAAGAGCAATCGAAAAAAGATAAAGCAGGAACTTCAAGATTCAAATCAATCAGAGGTATTCGTTTTTTCTCAACTAGATTCTAAGAAATTTGACATGCAATTATTTGAACATACCAATGTAATATTAATGAGTTTAACATGCCTTTAATGAATATTCTATAAACTCATACTTTAACGAGGTTAACTGGTATTATCGAACAATCTATATACGAATAATGAATGTCTCTGTTAGTGCGATTTAATATTTCTGTAATTATTCGAGAAAGATGGAAGAAGGTCCTGAAAGAGCAACCGTCATTGAGCAAGAGGTCGTTACTGGTGCACCCTTACGACGCGAACCAGACACTAGGCTCGTAATTTTAGGTGGAGCAAAAGGTGAACAAATGACAGTTTATAGCGTTACAGACAGATTGCTATTATGACCGTGTCGTACCAGAATTGCAGAACAAGTACATCAGGTTTTGGTACAATGGATTCGTGGTTCTGGAGAACAAGTGTACAAAAGTATTCTCCCTGCTAAATACTTTGACCATGGAGAAAGTGCAGCTTCCTCCACTGAATTTTAGTGAGGAGTACTATGATCTTGGATCTTGTTGTGTTTTGTTATCGTCGGAAATGAATCAAAGTTGCCGTATTGCCATTTTGAATGGATTTGGCAAGTTATGGTCTTGTCAACTTGGCGACAGGGAATGGATCGAAAAAGGATGGAATGGTATTGAGTCTGAAGCAGCTGTTAACTTCGAGGGGAAACTGCATGTTTTAAGCGCTTCAGATCACAGCGTGTTGGCATGTAATTTTTCAGATCCTGAACTTCATCTTAATGAAGTTATTAAAGGGCTATCAGATATCGATATCCCGCAGAGCAGCCCTGATTGGGCATATCATCTGGTTGAATCGAGTGGAGAGCTCTTGCTTATTGTCATAAACTCATTTGACGATGAAGTCTCAAACATAACAATTTTTAGATCTGACTTTAGCATTAGACAGTGGTTGAAACTGGAAACCTTAGGAGATAGAGTTGTTTTCCTTGCTCCAAACAGAACATTGCAGTATTTATCTTGTCCAGCTTCAGCCGTCGACTTAAAAGGCAATGCAGTATACCGGGTAAACAATCCGGGAAAGAATCTCTATGTTTGTGATTTAGAGGAAAATAGCATTACCATGAGGCTTTGTCCCCCTCTCAATTGTAGATCAATTTCTTCATTCTGGGTGCCTTTTACCTCCAATCAAACAGAGATCCCCACGAATTGTAGGAACTTTGCAACAGGAAAATCAAGAATAAAACGAAGGGAGTCACTAAAAAACTTCCATCATTGAGTAAGCACCAGGCTACTGCAGATGATCTAGGTTCAATAGTTGGAAAAGGGACATCGTGGGCAGATCTTCCTGACGATCTACTTATTGATATATATTCTCACGATTATATGCTGGTGACCGGATTGCATTTAGTTCTTTGTGTAAGTTTTATAACTGGGATTGTCCGGATATTCCACAATCAGCAACTATGTACGTCGCACGAGATGATTGGTTGCTGATGGTTTATCATCTAGAAGATGATGATTCCATGTTTTTCTTCAATCCTATTACAAATGCAAAAGTTGAACTTCCAGAACTTGGGGATGCACCTTTATACCAATCGTCATATTTCTCTCACCACCCACGTCAACAAATTGGCTGGTTGTTGTGGCTATACTTGCTCTGGATGATGAACATCCATCTATAATCTCTTTTACGTCTGGAGATGAGAGGTGGAGGGTTTTTGACCTTTTGGTGGATGAAGATGAGTTCACATTTTCCAGTTGCACACCTGTAGTCTACAAAGGCATGTACTATTTTCTTGATACTTGTTCAACGCTTCTTATTTACGATCCAGAGAGACAGGATTCACGTATGTACGAAGCTCCCAACTTTATGCGTGATTGGTCTCTTCACTCTCTTGCCAAGGAGCAATACATGTTAGAGAGCGAAGGTGAGCTGTTGGCCGTGTTTGTGAGCGAAGATGGAAGTTTAGTATACCCTTGTCGATGGAATGAATCAGGGAAACGATGGGAAATACTTGAAAGCTTGGGGGATAGAATGTTGTTCTTAAGTCGCCCATATTCAATATCCTTGAAGGCTACTATACAGGGAACAGGGAATAAGATTTATTTCCCACGGTTTGTTGACGATGTTCTGTTCTACTCCCTGTCCACCAAGAAGTATCACACATTCAGAAAGGGAACTTCTTATCTGAACTTCTATGAATCCAAATTCTTCATTGGTTCTACTTGGATTCGGCCTTGATTATTTGTTTATCTCACTTATGACATGTTCCATACAAATCCTTCAATTATACTCTATTTCATGAGAATCAAACTCCAAGAATATTATTTTCGCAAGAGTGGAAGCTCAGTTCGTGGAATCAAGAGAACCTTTTTTTCTGAATACATTCGTTTGTTCATAAAACTTACTTGCATACCCTCTCTAGTTTGATTTTGAGGAGCCAGTGACATAGTTAGAACTTAGAAAGACTATTAAGCAACATATTCTTCACATGGTAAAGACAGTTGAATAAATAACCATATTCAAAATAAGTACACATACAAAATAGGGGGATAATGTGAAGTTAAAATACAACATTTCCCTCCAAGACTGCCATTTCCAACTGTGAAAATCTGACATATTTTCCTAAAACTTCAATATCCACCCAAAACTAAACATCCCCCAGATACTCTATATACTGAAACGCATGCTTACAAGATGCACCTTGGAGATCATGTAGTTCCTGCTGGTCAAAAGTTCCAGAAACAAGATTGTAGCGAAGAACTTTTCCCTCAGATTGCAAAACCAAGAAAGCCTCAGCTTCGTTTTTACCACAAACCACGGAGATTACGCTCTTGATGCTTAACTGATCTTTTAAATCAATAAAATACTTCAGTAACCACCCAGAGTAGTCCCTCTGTAGCTCATAGACATGGATATCATGAAATCTTTTTGATGATCGGATCTTAGTGCAATACAGATGGCCATAAGACTCCCCAAAATAGTAATTTTGCTTCATTCCAGCTATAGATGGTAAAGGCATTGCCTTGAGGGTCTGATCTTTGATGTTGAAATATGTTTCTGCTCTCATCCAATGAATGGCCCCATTCCAATAAACACCACTTCCACAATTCACATTTAGATGGTAGGGTGGATCAGGACTTAATGTCCAAAGTCCAGTATCTGAAGAGTATATATAAATGTAAAATCCAGCGGTCCCAGAATCAAGAACACAAATGACCTTGTAATTAGGTGAAATGTTGGGATCGAAAGCCAGGCTCATGCTAAAGATCTCTGTCCTCCAATCCCTATCATGACAATCTAGTTCTGGGAGCGTTAAAAACTTCTTGATTGTGGGATTATAAACATAATAACGCGAACAATACATACGACTCTGTTTCACGGTCCAAGAACACAACATAAGCCCATTGCAAGACTGCAAAATGTAATGTCGCCCCACCGATGGGATAGTTGATTTATCAGCATAGAACGAGAGATTATCTACCCCGCGAGAGAACTCATTATCGATGGAGGATGAGCGAGTCCAGGGCAAATAGATTCCAGTAGCAGGATCTGGTTTTGGATTCCGCATCTTCCAAAATTCTGAGTTGGAGATGATAGATTTCCATTGCTTTGACACCGTCTTGCAGCGAATGACTACCCGTAAGGGTAGGCGAAGTAGTATCTCAGTTAAGAGATCTTCAATGGAAGCAACAATTCCAGCTGAGACTGCTTGATCATCAGCTAACTTGAGGGTTTTGATAGACATGTTGAGTCAATTGATACAGAATCTGGCAGCCCCTGTAGACATGAGATGAAAGGAGCCTGTGTCACTTACTGCAAAATCAAAATGCATATGGACCTTATGAAATTCTTGTAGTAATCATGATTTTCCTCATATGAGGAAATATCATATAAGTAGTACTTTCAATGAGGAGTACATTTAGCTCAAACAGAGACTAATTTAAAAGCATATCTGTTCCCACATTCTAAACCAAAGAAACATCAGCAAAAAACTTAGATACCAGCTGTGAAAGAACTAACATGGAAAGATGAGCTGCAATCTCACAAAATCCAGTCCGAAAGAACAGGAAGAAAAATCACACCAAGGAACCATGAAGAACCGGATCAAATGCAAGCCAGTCGAACCGGATTAGTTAGAATTCGTTCTGTTTTATTAGAACAAGATGTGTGGTCGAATCTACAAGCATTTCGACACTTATTTTCATCAATCTTGTATGGCTTACTTTCTATCAAATAGGAAAAATGTTTTATTCTTGTATCAAGAAGGTCAAAATGTATGCCTTAGCCCAGCTATATATAGCTGTATGTAACTCTTACTTACTTCCTTATTCATTCCTTCATCAAATAGATAAAAGCTTCTCCATAAACGCGCTTGAGTTTATATTTCGGCACATACTCAACTACATTTAGCTCAAACAGAGACTAGTTACATACTAAATTTGCTTCCACTGTCTAACGCAAGCCACAACAAACAAAAACACAACCCGGTTCCAACATTTCACCAATGGATGCATTCCAACTTCGATTACATACAAAATCAGATCAAAATTCTACTCACAATCATCATTCATCCAACACAGCTTCATATATCATAACCAGATACACTTGGCACAAGCAGCAATTGGTTTCTAAGCAGAAATCTAGTTCGAACATTTCAGTAAGGACTCAAAACATATTGGCATCAGAACAATCGCACAGATCTAACGAAAAATAAGAAGCATGAAATAGCTTATAAATATCAAAATCATAAGAATTTAGCTTGAACGAAAACTAAGGGCTTGTGATGAAATTGCGAGCTAGAAATGAGAAAAGTGAAGCGGATGATGCTCCGTGTTTACCGTAGAATATCCGCCGATGATGGCGCTGGATTAGGGAAAGCGGATTTGTCAGGTCATACTAGAGGCGAATGGTGCTGATTAGGGCTGAGAAGGAAACATTGATCGACTCAACTAGTCAAGTGTAGGTTTCTAGTCTCTCATTTCATTTGGATTATATAGCATGATGACTACGCATATTGATAAGCGAGTTAAATTTAAAAAAAAAAATTATTTTCTTTTTCAAACGGCCAAAAGTTTATTAATAATAATCAAGAACACAAGTAATACTCTCAGCATAAAATTATAAAAAAGTAAAAAAAAAATTATCCAATCTATAAAATTAAATTCTACGTCACAATTAAAATTGTATCCAAACCAATGACAATTACAAAGCTAACACGAAGTGCATATCTCAACACCAGTAATTACTATAATAGTAGAAGACATAAGTAACACTCAATCAGCCCTTTAATCTGCCTATTCTTCACACACTCAATCAGCCCTTTAATCTGCCTATTCTTCACACCACAACTATCTTCATTACCTAAATTGCATCCTAACCACACGAACAGTTTCATACTAAAATAATTATAATAAAATCCACCATCAATTTATCAAAAATAATTTAGTAGTGTCTATTCATAAGTATCTTATAATTTATAAGTAATTAATTATAAAATGTAAATCAGTATTTTATAATTTATAAGTAATTAATTATAAAATGTAAATCAGTATTTTGTTGGTAATATATCTGATCAACTTAGTTTATCAGTTACAATGACTACGGATATCGCTCCCAATTTCTCATCTACCATTGTCTTGAAGATTTTGATACTCGTGGTGGTTAAACTAATTCTGAACTAGTGTAGTGAACCAGAGAAAATATTTTCTCAGGCATCATGTCTTGATATTCAGTTATCGTTTCACTTTTTAGACTTGGTTTGCTACAAGTTCAATTCGACATTTGAAACCGAATGCTCTCTCTACCACATAATGAAATAATAGAGACAAACATCAGATAAATATCTTCACAATGCCAAACCCACATTCACAGATGAACAATACAAGCAATCAATATATAACCTCCAACGTAGTACTGTAAAAAACTGCCAAGCACTCAGCCTCAGGAACCAATGTTTACCAAACATTGCCATCATCAATCGCTAAGATAAGAGTTTGATCGACATGCCCATAAATCGCCATAGATAATTAAAACAGTGGCGGAGTCAGATGATAGAGTACTTAAAGTCACTTCATAACAAATTAAAGGGTTCCGATAGGTCTATCCAAACCAGTTTCTTTCTCAGAGAACCATGGACAAATACAGCACCATAAAACGATCAGCCTATGGAAGAGATTTGCTGAGATCACAATCACATGCTCTTGGTATTTGACAGTCTTTCACCATATCGGTTTGACCTTGAAATGTAGTCCAATCAAGGAGAAGACTAAGCATTTTAGATCCTGCAACACAAAATACAAGAGAAACATCCATGGTTAATCCAGATATCCCAAACAATTTGAAACTGTGAGAAAACTCATAATGAAGTAAAAATCAAAGAATCTTGTGTTACACGTTGAAGGTGAGCAGCTGCAACAAAAAGTAATTTGGGTTTTGGCACTTTCCATGACACAGGACTATAATGCTGGAGTAATGCATGTAATGGATTACATATAACCAAACCAATCTATGATTATAAAACCTTTCACACATACAACAAGATACAGCAAGATCAGCCTAATCTAATGCCTATCATATAAGCAGTACACTGGCACTGAGAATGGTGCACATTACAAGTTATCCCAGAAACATATAGCAGCCGCATTTACAAGTTATATTAAAATTCATAACTAGAGTGGTCCACTCATCAAATAAAAAGTCATATGCACTGAAATACTGACAATTTTACATTCTGTTGTATGTACAAATATCAAGTTATCACTTATCAGCAAATTGATACATGACGAAAATGATAGCAACTTAAAACTAAAACATACTAGAGGCTCCATACAGTCAAACATGCGATCACCATCAAGGCACAGGTTATATAGACAACTTTCCAACAATAAACAACCTCAGGAGTCGGGATATATGGTACAAGTACCACAATAAGAAATCATATTAAATTTTCCTCAATAGCTGAAGGTTTATAACCAGTCCATTGTAACTTGGGAACCCAAATGTTAAGCCATTAACAAGCACGGAATCAAAGTTGCCAATCAAACCTTTACCCACTTTAAATTAAAACAGGCGACAAGAGAACAAGAAAATAAACGCTATGATCCAGTACTGCTTCTCTAATGCCATTATTTCCTTTATCTTCATTTGCAGAGATAAATACACTGACTAAACTATTTCTCAGAGAGAGTTAAAACTATATACTTGTGCTAAGATCAGCTTAAAAGTACGGAACATGATTACACTTTTGCACAAATTACACATAACATTCAAATGATCCGTTATATACGAGACTCGAACAAAGAAAAACCAACGAGCCTTGCTAACACAAGCACAACCAGTACTACCACCAAGTCTTAACAAACACACTGTAGTTCACAAACTAATTGTAAGTGCCATAAACCATCACTTATCCTAAGCATAATCATACAGTGCAGGTGCTACAATAGCAACGACCATTCTAACCAAGTATCTCCTCTATCTTTGAAACTAATGATCCATATCACAAACACTGCCATGTCGTTTCCAGATATCAATTGTGAAATATGATAAACATGAAGTTGAACAAGGGGATTGTAACCATCACATATCAAGCATAGACGACAACCCAAATCAGAAGCTCGAAGACTTGCTACTAAAAGAACAATTACACATACAACAGGCCTACAAGTTCGACCCAACAAACACTCATCAATTACAATGCGAACACAACCAACAAACTCATACAGAGTCGAACAGTAAATCCAATTTTGAAAAATGACAGCAACAAACATAATATACCTACTAGTAAACCGAAATCTAAAAGAAGCTTGGAGAAAACAAATTCAAGGTAGGAGTATAAGGATTGACCAACACCATTCGAAGTAGGTAGGGGAAATGATTTTATCACAGACCTATAGAAGAACATAAAGAGAATCATCCTCAATATCCATAGTCAGACCGACAACATAGATACGCATAAGGCAAGTCGAAACACAGGCAGACAACCAACTAGATCGACACTACAGTCACAACACCAACCATCCAATTCGCAAAATTAATCAGAATAGCAACAGAGCCACACAACAAGTACAATTGACACTGTAGACACAAATAGAAACAGAGCAGAGTGATTGAACGCGAAGGAGAGGAAAAAAATAGAGCAGAACAACTCTAGCGCCCCAGGATCTGGTTCAGATGTCAAGGGTTGTGCCGAATAATTCAAATACACATTTATTAAAATATTATAACATTATCCGTTACAAACCAAATGTACAGGATAATTCAAAACAGAAAAACAGAAACACACATTTAAACTTAATTCCAGCAGCGGAGACCAGTCAAGTCCGTCTGGCTGTTCTACCCAAGCCTGTCTTCGTGCGCAAAATCTGGGAAAGTAGAATTATTGGAAACAAGAAGAGTTTCAGTCACTAGGACTTAGTGAGGACAATCAGGCATGCATGAGTATGCACATGAAATGCAAGAATACAGTAAACCAACACACTTGCTGATCAGGCAGTAATTTTTGAACAGTGGGGAAACCGCAAACGGGAACAGGACAGGATCGCTGCAGGTGGCATCACCCATTGTCAGTAACCGTATGGGGTCGTGGCATGGTGATCCACCTCACGGTAGTGGAGTGCAAGACCGTGGCATGATATCCCACCCGACGACAGTAACAGTATGGGGTTGTGGCATGGTGATCCACCTCACGGCAGTGGAGTGCAAGACCGCGGCATGGTATCCCACCCGATGACAGTAACAGTATGGGGTCGTGGCATGGTGATCCACCTCACGGTAGTGGAGTGCAAGACCGCGGCATGGTATCCCACCCGGCGACAGTAACAGTAACAGTAGTGCTGCAAGTGACATCACCCAGCTAAATAGGACGTGAAAGGTTTCCCAAAACAGTTTTAGTGTGCGGTTATATTTTCAGGAAAATGGTTTTCGTGCAATGCAGTGCGTGAAGGTCAAGAACGGGGGTAATATGCAGATGCAGTACAATTACAGTAGACAGGAGCAGTAACAGGATCAGTAAACAGATTAGTATACAGGTTTAGTAACAGTGTCAGTGACATGCTCAGTAGACAAGATCAAGGTCGGTAGCTAGAATCAATAGTACGGTTTCAGTGCACAGTACAAACTAGTAACTAGGTTCAAGTCAATACAGATACGGTTCCCTAATACAGGTCGTCTACAGTGATACAGTTAGTCAACTAAATCGGTAGACGAGTTGGAGTCGGTCGGTCGTCGTCGAGCAGTTGCAGTCGGGGTTAGACAGTCAGGCAGGTAAACAGGTACATGAATGAAAACGCGTAGAATGAACATTAGCAACGGAATAGATGCAGGAATTGAAAGGCGATGAAAGGTGGCACTTTAACTTTCCCAGGGCCTGATGCCGAAGGCCATATATCACTCACATAATCGTAGTTAGTAGTCGCGTCGTAGTCAGTCGAGACATAGTCGCGTAATAGGAGTTAGAGTTAGGCAAGCAGGTAAGTAAGCAAGAACAAGTACTGGAATAGGAAGGGTTTGAAAAGTTGCACTTTAACTTTCAGAAATTATATCTGGTATTATTCCTAACAGGTGCCACAGACGACAAGTCTGTCTCAGTATAATAAACCTATATCCGGTATAAGACTCCTAACAGATAAATTCAGACCACAGACGGCAAGTCTGTTCCAGTACATTTCAACCTCTAATAGTATTTTACCAGTATCTGTCCTAACAGTGCAGCATCATCAAACAATATTATTATATTCTAGTTCCTTAGTCGACGGCAAGTCGACTTCTACACCAGCCAACAGTGCAATTTCCTAGTCGACGTCTATCCATAATTCAACAGTATACAGTCTATTTTAAATTCCACAACAGTCCGCGACCAGCGGCACTTATCCTACGGTCGATGGCCAGTCGACACTACAGTATTTAATATCACCGGCTACACTAATAATTCAACAAACTAATAGTATAATTTAAATTCTTATTAACTGATAATAAATGCTAATAACCGGTAATTACAATAATTATTCGTCTAACGACACTATACGATAATTAATAATAATAAATGATAATTAAAGATAGTTAATGACAATAAACGAGAGATATCATGACACTAACCGAGCGCGTCGAGCGACGGGCAGCGCAACGATAATCGAGGCGGGGTCGAGGCAGTACGGCTGCAAACAATATTTAATTAATTTTCCGTTCGCTATTCGAAATTAATCGACCTTTGCTCGGAAGGCGGTGGAAGGGCGATGGAACTGGCCGGAATCCGCCGCGTGGCGGGTGACTCATCCGTCCGATAGCTCTTCTCTCGCTGCGTGTTTTTGTCCGCGTTTTTCTGTTCCTCCCATACGCGGTGGGCCTCTGTGGCGCCGCCATTGTGCGGCGATTGGTCTCGGACGGCGGCGTTGCACGTGGGTGTGTCGGCTTGGCACGGGAAGAGCAGGAGCAGACGGCGGCTTCAACGTGAAGGAGCAGGCTGTTTATTTTGATTTGGGGAAGAAAGGTGTGAAAGGACTATTATACCCTTACTTGAAAAGAAGGGAAAGAAGGGGTTTGAGGGTGGGTTGGTACTTTTACGATTATATACAACTGGATCGTTCTGGCTTCTAAACGACTTACGAATAAAATCCGGAAAAATGTAAAATCAATTCCCGGACACTTCTCAGGTCGTACTCCAGCCTTAGGAAAAATAAAATAAATAATTTTTATTTTATTATTTTTATTATTATTTTATTAGTAAATAACTAAAATTCACTTTAACGTCGAATCCGCTCGGCGTTAAAATTCTAAATTCGATATAGTCTACTTACGTAATATTTCTGCTCGTTCAAAATAATAAAATCAATATTTAAATAAATTTTCGGACAGATGAGGGAATTTGACGGACCTTACATTCTCCCCCAGTTTAGGGAATTTGGTCCTCCAAATTCAAATTATCTTTAGTGAACAGGTAGGGTTATCTCTCTCGCATCTCATCTTCCTTTTCCCAAGTGGCCTCTTCGAGGGTATGATTCTACCAGAATATCTTGACCAGAGGACTTTGCTTGTTCTTAAGCTCTTTCACTTGGGTATCTAAGATTCGGAGAGGCTTCTCTTCCTAAGTCAGATTTTCCTCGAGTTTAACTTCAGTAGGTTGGATAATATGCTCATGATCGGGATGGTATTTCTTAAGTTGGGAGACGTGGAACACGTTGTGAATCCCAGTAAGGTTTAGTGGTAGTGCCAGTCCATAAGCAACTGGTCCCACTCTCCGGGTTATTTCAAAAGGTCCAATGTATCGAGGAACGAGTTTTCCTCCTTTCCCAATCCGCTTAATTCCCTTTCTTGGGGAAATCTTCAAGAACACTTGGTTCCCTTCTTCGAATTCCAAGTGCTTCCGTCGATGATCGGCGTAGGACTTTGTCTGTTCTGAGCTGCTCTAATCCTTTGCCTTAGATCCAGCTTCGAGTACATCGTGGATCCCTGCAGCAAATTGAACGGCACTGGGGCATCCCCTGGGTGCTACTTAGACGAATGAAACCCTTTTCCGCAACTCTTGGAATATTGTCTCAAGTTTACGGAGTTCTGCTGTGCCGTTCGATATGGTGTTCGAGATACTAGTTCCGCTCCAGGAAGGGTTTCTATAATAGACTCTATTCCCCGATACGGGGTTAGCGCGTTGAGTTCTTCCGGGAATACGTCCAGATATTCCCGTACAACTTCAACGTTCTCTATCTTGGTTTGATCCAACGCTGGGTTAATTAGGTAGGCTAAGTAGGCTGGACATCCCTGTTTTAAGCATTTACATGCTTTGGCTGCGGATATCACTCTGGGTTGGACATATAGGGGAGCTTCAAAGGTAGTTGGTTTTCCTAGAGAAGTTTGCTGGGTTCGATAATCGAGGTTGGTATGGAGTACATATGACCAACCCATTCCTGAGGTTGTATTGACGAAACGGGACCCTTTTGAAAGGTAAGACAATCCGGAAGAAGAAGATATAGGAAACTTTGAACTATCAATGGACATTAACATCTTATTGATATAGATAAGCTTACAACATGCTCGTTCTTTACTTAATTTCAGAAGTTGGAGCACTAGGATGCGAAGTTAACACACGAACATTTCGAAAGATGGTGTTGATCACTTCCACACTTAAAACATCGTCCACTCTTTCGCCATCATCGCTTTTCAACATGGCCTGGTTTACCGCAAAAATTGCAGGTAATCTTGGCAGATGATCGGGCTAGTTCAACCCGGGGTCGAGTTACTAATCTTGGTACGGCTTTTCCCTTGAGAGCCTGTCTTCGATTCTTATCACGGTCCCGACGTCCTGGTCGTTGCGGTTTTTCCGGTCCTTTTCTTTGATGCAGGTTTTTAGCGCCAGACTTCATGGCTTTTTCCTGGTCTCGCCGGATGGCCGGAGGCATAAATTTCTAGGTAAATTCCTAAACAAACAATCTCCAAGTCCATTCAACTCCTCTTTCTTCCCAAGTGTGATGGGTTAAAATTCCACCAGGTCTGAGCAGCTCCTACCAGTTTATATGATGCATACCGAACCTGTTGTTTATCGGTGCAACGTAAAACTGTAAAGATCCTTTCCATCTCTTGGATGAAACTCTTAGCTTTAACATCATCAATCTCTCCATAGAAGGTAGGAGGCTCGTAACTCAAGAATCGTTGTATTGAACGGTCATCTAATGATTGTTCTTCGGTGGGTTGAAATCCTTCCAGTCGCAACGTCATTTGTTTCCAAAAGGCTGCCATTTCCGGAATCTGGGGCCAAGAGGGTGGATCGGTTCTGGAAGGTTCTCCTACAGGCGGTGCTTTGCCTCGAGGTGGGGACTGCGGTTTATTATTTTTGGGGACTAAAGGGTTCGGTGAAGCGAGCTGTAGGGGTGTATACTCCTCTTCCTGAGCTTCGGGTTGCTGGCTAACAGCTTCAGACATCTTTCCTGTCTGAAATGTGGGTAAGTGTGCAATGCGATTAATAACCGATTGCAGATACGATAAGGGTTAGGATATCAGGTAATTACTACTTTAATTTCGCAGAATATCTTTCGTTTACCCTAATCCCCTAGAAGTCTTAACCTAGAACCTGTTATTCCTTGAGTTAAGGGTTTCCAGGTTAGCTATATCGAGCAAACAAGTTTAAACCGACATTTTATTCCTAAAACTTCTTTATATACTTACAGGACTTCCGGTCGAGTTGACCGGCTCATTTCTAACTTAACTGACACGGACATACCTATCTAGCGTACTTGACAAGAAACAGAAGACAATGCACAGATCGAGTGAAGAGACATCATACAATCGGTTCAGGTTACCAAATACAAAGGCAATCAGCGATTCACGAGCAGAACAAGAAGTCAAGGCAAGAACTTCGAAGGATAACAAAGTCAAATATAAGTGCCAGGTGGCGGGTAGGCAAAGTCAAATAACGAGTGCTGGCTAGCGGTTGACAAGGTCAAATGTGAATGCCGAATGGCAGAATACACTAACAGATACGGATGCCAAGTGGCGGATAACCATTTAAGGTCAAACAACAGGTGCCGGTTGGCGATCAATAAATTCAGACAGTTCTGAACAGAGAGCAGGCACAGGGGTCGAAAGGCAGGTAGTAAAACTGAACAGACACCGAACATCACATTCGGTTATTAATTCACAAATCCTAAAGTTAGGTCAAGCGCTACGCCTATGCATAACTGAACAGAAAGGCTTAACAGTAACAACAGGAAGTCATAGAGAACATGTTCACGACTACGAGTTCTGGCCCTTATTTTGGCCTCACGATGTTCCGTCACCTGACGGGTAAGCATTTTCTCAGTATGGGCTTTGGTTACCCAAAACGGTACAACTACTATAAAGGAAGTTTCGTCTATCTGTCGAAGTCAGTGATATAGATAATAAAAGTGCATAGCTACGTGTCTCTCCCCTCCCCCACTTTTGAAAATACTTTAGGGTTCGGTACTTGAAGATGCGTCACAATCCTATTGGTCTGAACCGGGCTCTGATACCACTCTGTAGCGCCCCAGGATCTGGTTCAGACGTCAAGGGTTGTGTCGAATATTTCAAATACACATTTATTAAAATATTATAACATTATCCGTTACAAACCAAATGTACAGGATAATTCAAAACAGAAAAGAAAAACACACATTTAAGTGATAATTACATTGATACATTTAAATTTCGTATGTGTATATGTTTACATTGCATCGGCGTGGTATACGTTTCTACATTGTATTTAATGCATAGTGGGCCATGATTGTTTTTGCAACAGGCATTACTTGCCGAGATATAATCTCACTCGTTGAGATCAAACATTTATTCATCAAGGGCTATGGTTAAATATCAAGTAATGATATCAATCAACAATTATTCCCATGTCCATTGAATGAATTTTTGCAATATATATCCATAAGTCACTGTTAGTGTGAGAAACTATAACCTTTGGTCTTTTCATTCAGAGAGCAAGTCTTGTTTTATGTTACTTATCATAAAAATGGTAAAAAAACAAAACCCTAGACACATTTGACTCTCAGAAATATGTACTTGTTGGACTATCCCCCCCCCCCCATACTTGTTGGTTTAAATGGTTTTTTGAATTCCTTTTTCAGAAAGTACCATTGGATATTGGCTTTGTCCATAGTATTTGAGTTCTAATTTTATATACTTATGGACTATATACCAACCAACATCTCTGGACTCCTTTTTACAGAAGACTTTAGGCTTTCTGAGTCTCATGTCTCAGAAACTTTAACATCCTTCTTTTCATATAGGTTGACTGAATACCCGTTTCAGAAATCTATTGCCTTTTCTCCAAACTTACTTCAACTCTTCAAACTTTTTCAGTTCTTTGGCAACTCCGTTAACCCAAGACTAAGTCTTAAGGTTAAAAACCTACTTTCCTGGAGTGGCTTAGTGAAGATATATGCAAGTTGATCTTCAGTACCAACTTTTAGAATCTCTATATTGCCTTTCTCAACAGGATCTCTGATGAAGTTGTCTCTGTATTTGAGTAGCACAACAACAACCAATAATATATTCAACCTCTGTGGTAGAAGTAGGAATTGAGTGTTGTTTCTTGCTAAACCATGAGATAAGTCTAGTGCCCCGAAACTGACAAGTTCCTGAAGTACTTTTCCTATCAAGCATTGATCCAGCATAGTCAGCATCTGAGTAGCCAACTAAACTTAATCTAATTTCTTTAGGATACCACTATCCAAATTCTATAATATCATTAACATACATTAATATCTTTATAGCAATGTTGTAGTGTGATTGCATATGATTTGTCTGAAATCTAGCACACACACCAACTGCATATTGAATATCAGGTTTGCTTGCAGTAAGTTAGAGTAATGAACCTATCAACTTCCTATACTTATGTTCTTCAACACTCTTATCAGATTCAGTATAAGTCATTTTGGTTCCTATGCTCATAGGTATCTTAGCATTCTTTTCAGAAGGCTTCAGATTGAACTTGTTGAGCATATCCTTTGCATACTTTGTTTTACTAATGAATATTCCATCATCGAGTTGCTTGACTTGTAATCCTAGGAAATATTTCAATTCCCCCATCATGCTCATTTCAAATTTTCTTTCCATGAGATTTGCAAAGTCATCGCAAAGTTCCTTGTCTTTAGATCCAAATATAATGTTATTAACATATACTTGAACTAAAAGTAGTTTCCCATCATGGTTTAAAGTAAATAAAGTTTTATCAACTTCACTATCTTAAAACCAATTTCTAGAAGGTATTTGGCCAAAGTGTCATACCATGCTCTTGGAGCCTGCTTCAATCCATACAGAGCTTTCTGTAACTTATAGGCCATCCTACTTTCTGAGGAAACTTCAAAGCCTGGTGGTTGATCAACATAGACTTCCTCAACAAGTTAACCATTTAGAAATGCACTTTTAACATGCATCTGGTAAACTTTAAAGTCATTATGAGCTGCAAAGGCTAAAAATAGTCTGATTGCATAAAATCTTACAACTGGTGCATATGACTTATCAAAGTCTAAGCCTTAAGTCTGGGTAAATCCCTTGGCAACCAACCTAGCTTTATTTCTAGTTATTTCATTAGACTCATTCATCTTGTTTATGAAAACCCACTTAGTTCCAATCACATATATTCCTTCTACAAATTGAACTAGTTTCCAGACCTTGGTACTCTCAAATTGATTCAACTCTTCTTGCATTGCACAGATCCAATCTTGATCCTTTAATGCATCTTCAATAGTTTTAGGTTCAATGTTTGAGTTAAAACAACCAAAGAGAGAATCATCATTTTCAGTTATTGCTCTCCTAGTTCTAACACCATGATCAATATGACCAATCACAACCTTTGCAGGATGATCTTTAATCCATTTCATAATGAGTTTTGAACTAGTAAGGTCACTATCTACATGATCTGAGTGTGAATCACTACAATTATGACTTCATACTTCTTCAGTATCAGTGATATTTTGTACACTAGAAGTGCGGTAAATATTATACACTTGTTTAGTGTGAGAGATTTCTGGAATATGACTTTTAGAAAGGTTATTCCCAGAAAGGTCTCTATGATGAATATTCCCAGTTTCCATTTCTGGAATTCTCATAGGAAATACTTCATCATGTCTAAGAGCCATCTGGTTGTTACTAGGCACATCATGATTTTCTTCGTCAGACTCATCCTCAATATTAATGACATAGTTTCTCCTTTCTGAGGGTTCTTCTTCAGAATCCTTAATCATAAGTTCCTTGAATCTATCTGTGAGTTCTACATCAAGGGGTATTTTCTTGATTCCTTCATAAAATACCACATGAACTGATTCTTCAATTTTCTTTATTCTTTTGTTGTATACTATGTAAGCTTTGCTATTCAAAGAATAACCAAGAAATACACCTTCGTTTGCCTTTGGTGGAAATGTTCTCAAGTATTCTTTCCCTTTGTTAAGAACAAAACATCTACAACCAAACACTTTAAGATGTTTGATATTAGCGGGTCTACCAACCAAAAGCTCATAAGAAGTTTTGTCATGGTGTTTGTTTATCAAGCATCTGTTCTGTGTGTAGCATGCTGTACTTACAGCTTCAACCCAATAAACTTAACTTATTTCAGTGTCAGCTAGCATTGTCCTTGCAGCTTATTTAAGGGTCCTATTCTTCCTTTCAACAACACCATTTTGTTGTGGTGTCCTTACATAAGATAGTTGATGTTGTATACCTTTGCAGGTACAAAACTCTTTTATGTACTGGTTGACAAATTCAGTACCATGGTCTCTTCTGATTGCAGACACCTTGTCATTTTTCATGACTTCAAGCTTGTTTAGCAAGTTTGGTATCTCCACCCTAGCATCAGATTTTTGTTCCAGAAAAACCACCCAGGTTAACCTAGAGAAGTCATCTATAATAACTAGACCATACTTCTTGCCTGCATAACTAGTTACAAAAGATTAAAAAAGATCCATATGCAATAGTTGCAGTGGTCTAACACATGAATGTTTGATTTTGGACTTGAAAGAGATTTTGGATTGTTTCCCCAATTGACAAGCAGAGCAAACACCATAAATTCAAAATGTTGTTTTAGGTAAATCAACCACTAACTCTTTCTTATCAAGTTTGATCAGAGTTTTGAAATTCAAGTGACTCATCCTCTTGTGCCATAACCAGTGTTCTTCAGTGTGCCTTATGAGGGGATGAGTTGAGAGAATTTTGAAACCTGATTGACTCACCATTAGATATTTTCAGTTGTGGCAGATGTCCAATCAGCGACATATAGACTTCCTTTCCGCCTAGAAACTAAGATTGTCTGCTTTGACTCATTGTATATCAATTTGCAGAATTTCGATTGATCTTCACTGAATATTCCCTATCTACAAGCTGGCTCATGCTTAGAAGTTTATATTTCAAACCTTCAACATGTAACACTTCAGTGATTGTAAGGGATCCCAATTCGACGTTGCCAAATCCTATAAAAGGATTTAGTTCTCCTCCAGCAAACTTGGTGTTTGGTCCAGTATTACATACTCTGTAATCAACAAAGTTTACTTTGTCTCATGTCATGTGCTTCCTGCATTCACTATCAAATAACCATTGAGCCTTAGTCCATGACACATTATGCACAAAACAAGAAACATGAGTTAGGTTCGTGCCTTAGAAACAGAACCATTTAGACTAAACATTCTTCCTTCGGGAATCCATTCTGAATGAATCTCTTAGGGGTAGGTTTTTGTCTACTCGGAACATAAGGAAGAATTCTAGAATCATTGGATCTTAGATCGATCTTCCTTCTTGGAGTGTACCTTGATGTTCCTCGTGGTGGCTTCAGAGACCTGTCAGGATTCTGAGTTTGCTTTTCAGCAAGTTTAGTTTTTCTGGCCAAGTTTCTTCTAGCTCTAGCATTCAATTTTTTAGTGGCTTGGGATTGCTTCCACTTCTGATAATTGCCATAAGTAATTCTAGCTTTCCACCATCATTCTTGTACTTCCTTATATTGTTGCATTAGGACCTTCCCGATAGCACGATATCCAATACCATATCGAGCACCATTGGCTTTCCAAACACGATTTTCAGCAGCCTCACTAGTTTCTGCATCATCCCTATATCCATAGAATGGCACAGTAGGAAATACACCTAGACAATCGATGCTTCCCTTTCTAGTGATAGAACATTGTGGATGATCACAAGTCATAGGATCATGTTTCTTTTCAGAAACCTTTTCCATAAGTTTCTTTGGGACTTGTTGTTCCTTCAAAGGTTTGGTCACAACTGCTTTACCTTTGTCAAGAACCTTAGCTTTCTGACCAATGCTATATGTTTCTTTGGAACCTTTATGTTGACTTTTTACAATGGTCAACCTTCTATCACTCTTTTTCAAAGGAGTGGAATTACTTGATTGTGCGTCAAGTCCAAATCCTCATTTCTCAGAAGGGTATCTCAAATAAGATTGAACCTCCGTGAGAGTGTCACTAGCTTTGACAAATGTTTGAAGAAAACCTCTTTCTTTCTGAGTTCATCATTTTCAGAAAGAAGCTTCTTCAACTTCTCATTTAGCTCATTCAAGGCTAGCACATGAGATTCATTCTCCGATATCTAAGACTACAGAGATGCTATTTCAGCGTCCTTTATCACTGATACCTTGGTCAAGTTATAAATATCTTTTCCAAGAGTTTCTTTTTCTTCTTCAAGAACCTTAGTCTTTGATTCAACAACCAATGATTCTCTCTCACATCGATCAAGTTCACTCTTGACCAATTTCAATTCGTTGACACCGTCATCATCACTTTCGTAGTACAAAAAAAGTGATGTGTTTATTACCTCATCAGCCATAAGGCATTCTTCGATATTGAAGATGTCGGGACCTACAATCTCTGCACTCCACACATATCATTCTTCTTCTGGCCAAAGTCGATCACATCGTGATTAATCCCACACAATTCTGATGATGGTAATTTTGAGTGTTCTGAATCCTCATCTTCAGAATCTGACTCAATATCTAGAGCATCAAGTTGAATTTGGATCTTCTTTCTCTCTTCAGTGAGCAAGGCCCTCTGAGTTCTTTTGAAAGTTCTTCTCTCCTTTCTGTCACCCGTCTTAAGCTTGTTAAAAGCAGGACAATCACGTTTGAAGTGACCGAGTTTTTGACAATAGAAGCAGATGTCATTTCCAATTTCAGTGACTTCAGTACTAAAAGCTTTCTGAGCAGGGTTGTTCAGGGAGTTGTTCATTTGGATGTTCTTGTACTGATGGTAGTTTGGGCCGAGATGCTTTTTCAGCTTCTCTTTTGCTTTTCTCCTTTCTATTTCTTGGCTCACATATTTATTTATGTGACGCACAACAAGAGCATTTTCTTCAGACACTTCTTTGGTATCCTTCATTTCAGAAGTATCTTGTGTAACCAGAGCAACACTCTACAACTTAGCCAATCCTCGTTGGGTTGTCTCATAGTTCACAATGCCTAAATGTGAAACGAGTACCACTGGAGTGATTTGTGGCATACCCTGGTTAAAGTAGAAATATTGGGTATGTTCCCAATTTTGGTTCAAACTTTTGACAATGGTTTTCACCTTCTCAGAATTTGAATATCTGTCACTTTCTCCAAGTGCAGCCATATCACTCATGAGAGTAGTAAATAGAAAATCAAGTTGTTCCAGAGTTTCTGTGGGACCCTGATTGAAGTTTTGGAACTTCAATTTCAGAACTTCGAACTTGTTTTCCTTGGTTTTCTCAGTTTCGGCACATATTTTTTCAATCAATTGCTAGGCAACTTTTGCCATTTTTGAACACTTAGTTTGCATTGTATATGCTCAGGTGTCGATCGAATTATGATGTTACGAGCTTGACCATCCAACCTGTGTCTCTTGGCATATTATGATGTCCAGAGCTCACGGGATTTTTCTTCATAATCAACTTGTCCAGTAGCAACACGACTACTATCACTAGTCGAAGTGTCACTACCTTCAGCATCAATGTTTCTCCGACTGTCAAACACTCCAATGACTTGTTTGAGCTGTTTGATCTTGATTAGCCATTCCTTGATGACATAGATCATCTCATCATTGATAGCTTCAAGATGTAGCATCATGTTGTTCTTCCCATTTCTCGTAATTCTCGTGCTTCAGAAACGGAGCATCACTTAGAGATATACCTGCACACTTAACACACAAATTAAAACGTCCTCGGAAAGCGACAAAAACCATTACCTATATGGGGGATCGAGGTTCAGTGCAGAAGGCCTGGGAACCTCCTGCTCTGATACCACTTGTTGGGCCAGATAACGACAAAGGAAAAGACTGGAAGAAAGGGGGGGGGGGGGAATAGTCTTTTCAAACTTTTGTCGATAAACACTATTTCCCATAAACTGGTAGGTTTCTGATACTCAAATTCAGAGAGCGGAAGACTTAAGCGATAGATAAATGTGATTATGCTTTGCAGTAGTAAATGTTCGTGTGTGTGTGTGTAATGCTGGAATGTAAATACAAAATAGTAAATAACACAGCAAGTATAGTATTATCTGGAGGTGGTGTAATGCCCAACTAGTCCACTTCGGCCTTTCAGAGACCTGGAATTCACTAGAACAAACATTGAGTTCTCCTTACAATATATCCTATTCTAAGATCCCTACAAACAAATGATTCCAATCCAAATATTCCCCCTGAGTTTTTCCCTAGCTCCTCGAGCCAAGTACTTCCTGTACTCAAGTTAACCTTGGAATTTTTCCTTGATTTTCCAAACCAAGTACTTCATGTACTCCACGCCTTGATGACGTTGGTTATAAGTTGATTTGCTAGGTAAGCTTCTCGTATAACTTTTCAGCTATATTTTTAGAGAGCTTAGAAGAGATAACACAACTCGATACACTTATTCAATGTATGGTAGGTTCTCTTTTAACTGACCCATGTAATTGGTATCCGTTCTGGAGAATGAGCTTCAAAACGGGTATCTGAAATTTCAACTCTTTCACGAATAACAATCTCTTGTTATAGGTTCATGACACTTAGAACTACTAGTGATTCTTCGAGCTTTGGTCGCAACAAAAAGCTTAAAGAATGATAGTGAGATTGTTGAGAGAATACTTGCTTGATAAGTATATATGAGCGTAGTTCATGTGTGTATTTCTCAGCTTCTAAGTGGTGATATTTATAGATGAATTTGAGAGTCATTTGAATAGTATCCGTTAGACTTTCTCAAAATTCAATCCGTTGATATCTTGAAATGAGTACTTAGAAGTCCCTTTCTCATTTTTTCAGAGAGGACTGTGCATTGAGCGACTTTCCAGCCGGTGTAATTAATGCATTGTACTATTTCTTGTCATGTAGACTCAACGGACACATGAGCCTTTCTGAAAGCTAGCATGCTTCTGAACTCAATGATGTCATATGCTCAGAAACTTGTTGTGTGCAATATATGCACTATACAATATATTTTTTGATCATAGTCTATTTGAGGAGACTTAACCTTATGTCTTCATTAAACTTGTGGAATCTTCAATGTTCAAATCTTAGATTAAAATCCATTGCTAGGATCATTTTTCATGGTCTTCTCTAAAATATAAAATTATATTAGAGACCTAATAATCCTATTACAAGTTTAACTAGACTAACATATTAAGGGATTTCCGCTTTTACAATGCTCAAGTGAACCAAGAGTACTAGTCACCTTTATGTACTAAGATAAGTTACATGGTGATTGATCAAAAATTCTAACAGATATTCCTAACAATAACCCTCAATCATAAATACTCACTTTTTCTTGTTAGAATAACACTCCCAAAAAAGGGGAGAAGCTAATGGTTTCCACCTTGAACGGTAGACGGAGTAAATTGAACC
>JAYMSP010000883.1:0-39502 GCA_036897095.1 Plantago elongata | reverse complement strand
TTTTTGAATTATATTAAACAATTTATACCCATAAATTACGAGAGAGTGATACGTGTCCCACCTTTTTCATATTTTAATTTAACTTAATTATTTTTGTTTTTTATTTATTTTTCATATATACAAATTTACTTTAAATTTATAATTTATAATTTTTCAAATTTTTATACATTTTTTTTGTAATTTAAAATTAATTTTTCCTCTCTTTCTTCTTTCTTTTAACCTTATTTTATGTTGATTTTATAAAATAGGGTTGATTTATAATAATTGAAAATTATGTGTGAAATTTGAAATTGTCAAAATTTATTTTATTTGTGATTTCAGCCATTAAATTTTTAAAATTTCAAATTGACACGTGTCGCTTAATTAAACTGCCACGTGTTACGGAGGTACCTAAATTGGACACAATGTCAACTTAAGGTACAAAATCAGACAGTAACAATCAAATGTACCTTTTTCGAAAATGTCACAATTTAGAGTATATTTTTTCGGAATACCATTTTGAATACAAACTCAAAACCCATTGGATTAAAACTTTAACGGTGGAGATCGAATAATATCCTACCTTTCGCACTAAATGTTGGCATGAAATGTCGCTCGTGTCGCATGAGAGGTTGCGTTGTGTGTTGCTCTAACCACATACATCGCTTATATTTAAATATAACTTTTAAATATTATATTAAAAAAATATTTTTCGTATATTCAACCCTATTCAAAAATTAAAATCTTTAAACAAAAAAATTAAAATTAAATTAAAATCTTCAAAGTTAGGAGATTAAACAAAAAATCGAATTCAATAAAAAATAAATAAAAACAATTTGAGAAATTAAATTTAGGATTTATGTGAATATTGAGGAATTGTGAAATTTTAATTTAGGAGGTTCATGCAAATGTTGTCCTGTTTTTATTAATTTTCATCCTTAATTATGAGTAATGTTGATATTTGTGATTAATTATAATTTTTTTAAAATTTATAATTCTCTTGCAAATTATGTATTATGTGTTTAATTATTTTTTTTAAAAATTAATAGAAAAAATTTAAATTTAAACAATAAATAGCGTTGAGGGCAATAGTAAAGTGCGGTATGAATCAATGATTGAGTGTGAAAGAAAGAAATCGATACACACTAAGCTAAGAACACATTAACTAACAATAGTTAGGACGCTTTTAATTGACGGTAGAAACTTTGAATCGAATGTTCTTAGTAAAAGTTATACGCAATCGTTAAAAGTTCAGCAAGTCATGGGGTGAAAATGTAAAATTCCTACCTGCAAAAGAAGCTCAATCTGTCGCGTTCAAATCACCATCTGTCCGAAAAGTCGAAAACTCACTCTCACAGGCGATCTCTATCGCTCTCGCTCTCTCAAGTACAGTAGCAACATCAGCTATAAGATATGCACAAAACAGCTCAAGCCTGGTTCTCCGGAGGACCGTCGAGCGATCTGGACAAGTCGCCGCCGTCTCTTCTCGCCGATTGGAACGCCTACGCCGCCTCCTCTTCCAACGACGCTGTCGAGGATCCTTCTTTTGATCTCGAAGCCGCCGTTCGTACCGCCAATGATAAAGTCTCCTCCACTTTCAGCGTGTAAGCCATAAATTCTCATTTCTCTTTAACCTAGAATTTCGAATTAGATGGTTAATCTCACTATTTGTACACTTGTAGTGAATTATTAGATTATTGTGTTAGATTATTAGCTTAGCTGCTAGAAGATTGCTAATTGGAACAATTTCAGTAGATGATTGGTTGAGGTTTTTGGATGGATGGTACTCATTTAGTAGAAGGGGAAGTAGGAGTGTGAGGGTTTTAGGGAACGAATTCGATGTTTTCGAAGTAGTTAGAGAGAACGAAGAAATTGCATTTGCTGACTTGTCTTTGAAAATGAATATGATCGGTGTACATGCCTGCTTATGTCATCGTGGGGAAGAGAAGAGAACAAAAAGGAATCTATCCTTCTGATGAAAAACGTGACGTATGGCAGTTATTAGTATCACTTGACATCTTTTGTTAGTAGAATGCCATTTGTTTCATGCTTAACTGTACCAACCTACGCAGCAAGTGTCTGTTGCAGTAGGCGATGAGTCTATGTCACTCCACGTTAGCCTGGACACAAATTTACATTTGCTCAGTTACTTCTCCCGGATTACTTGCATGGCTTCAGAGTCTTGGAGTATCTTTAAGGGACCATGAGCATTCAAACTTAGATTTGCTCAGTAGCTTCTTCCCTATTGGGACTTGCTTGGTTTCAGAGCCTTGTCAATTGCAGTCTTACGAAGTAAGAAGCCCCTGAGCTAGACAACTCCATTTAAGATGAAAGTGACTGTTGAACCTTCTTAGCTCCTTAGAGCTTCCTAAATTCATTGCTTTCTCTCCTGGATTTCTGTTGAGGTGTGGCCAGTCAATGGGTAAAATAGACAATAGGAAAGGCCTCTCAGAGGTTTTTACCTTCTGCCTAGGAGACAAATACAACATTTGATGGTATTGATATTGCTATAGTACTTAAAGTTATATGCATTAACAGTGCCCGTCTACTGGAAAAATTAAACTAAACATTTCAGATGGTTTCTTAATTACTTGTTTTCTCACTAACAACTGCTTTCTACAGTTTCTACTTTATATATGGCACTTTGCTTGTTTTGTGGAGTTATAAGAGCTTTTGTTTCGTAACCTAGACTTCGTCAACCACCTCTGTGATTAGTTCTTATAGATTAGCCAGTTGTTGTTAAAACATTTGCTGTTCTCATTTTTGTTTTTGCTCTTGCGGTACAGGGTCTCGAGAGGAGTAAGTGGGAGCTTCAACTCTGCCACTAGCAGAGTTCCATCTGGAAAGTCCTATATGTACTTTGGGCTGTTCCTTGCTTCCGGAATCTTTTTTATCTTCATCTCATTTACTATATTCCTTCCTGTGATGGTGTTAAAGCCTCAAAAGTTTGCTATCTGCTTCACTATTGGGTGTGCCTTCATAGTTGGTTCTTTTTTCGCGCTTAAAGGCCCAAAAAATCAGTTTCTCCACATGATATCGAAAGAGGTACCTTTCATAGTTATCCCATGAGTCTTCTCAGGGGCTGAACGCATTACAC
The DNA here is from genome assembly GCA_036897095.1 of Plantago elongata. Classification (NCBI taxonomy): domain Eukaryota; kingdom Viridiplantae; phylum Streptophyta; class Magnoliopsida; order Lamiales; family Plantaginaceae; genus Plantago; species Plantago elongata. Next base: position 36,426 of record JAYMSP010000883.1, on the reverse strand, counting down.
ATCATGTTTCTTATTTCTATCCTTTTCCTCTCTTATCTATTCGTATGGATTTTCACATAATTGAGTTAATTTTCTTTCTTTCAGAGACTTCCTTTCACGTTGGGGTTTATTGGCAGTATGGTGGGTACGATTTGTGTTTCCATGGTGCTTCATAGTTACATTCTTTCAGTCCTCTTCTCAATGCTACAGGTATTGTACTCCCTTCTTACCTTTATGTACAGAACTCTATCTGATAGCTGCTCTGCCTGCAAGCATGATTTCAAATTCAAATTGATGCTATTCCTGCATACGTGGTTTAGTCTGAAGATATGATCTAATCATAGAATGTCTGTTTTGCAATTTAGTACTTCACCAAATAATTTGTATGCCTACTCTTCGAAGATAATTAGTATGAGTATGACTTTGACATTCATTGGTTTAGTATGTCGGTTTAATACTTCTAGTTATATTTCCCTTTCTTCTTCCCTCACTTTCTGCGACGGACATAGAACTTAGATTCTTCTAGAATTAAGGATCAGGCCGTTTGCTCATTGGTCATTGAAATCCTCCATAATATCAATTATTGTCTAGTTTGGCATTTCTTAGTATTTCTTTGCCCTTGTTTGTGCACACTTTTTGATGCAAATAATTGCATTCGTACTGTAAGTGAAGTATTTTGACCTCTCATTTTTTCAAGTGATAGATTACTCTTATGTTTGAGCTAGCCGTTGTCTTGACTCTGAATACCCTCTTCATTTTCAGATCCTTGCTCTGTTGTACTATGTTATGTCCTACTTTCCTGGAGGATCAGCTGGAATGAAATTTTTGTCTTCAACTCTCACTTCCACAATTATAGGATGTTTTCGCCGATAACTCCGATTTGTACTATATTCTATTGGATCAGGATACGTTTCTGATCTCTTATCTGACTTTCGTAATGGAGGAGTTGAAGAAATTGATGAGAATGTGGACGTGAATATGGGTAACCATTACGGCAAGTAGTCTTCCCAAAAGAGATGGTATTTTTTTTCATGCTATTAATGACTGCTTGAGAAGTTGAATTACATATCAAAGATCGATGTTGGGGAATGCAATGCAGATTGTAACAAGTGTGTTAGATTAATTTGAGTTGACACAATTTTTATGTAAAGATTTACTGTCTCAGGCTCGGTATATTAGAGAAATGGTAACTTATCACCTGGGTGAGTCATGAATCATGAGTGTCAACCTATTTAACTTCACTATTTGAAGAATTTGGAAACAGACCGTGTGTATATTCATCTGAAAATCGCGCTGGAAATCGTCTGAAGCGTGGGTTGGAAATACAAATAAGCAGCCTATATGAATTTATTGTTGACTTTGGTCTTTTAATATATGCGTCTGATTATTGTGTTGAACTGTAATGAACCCTGATTGTAACCTGTTCCATTGACTAGGATTGTAGCGTACAGTTTGGTGATACTATGTTGGAGCAAATTGCAATTTAAAACTTTTGAGCTAATTGTTCAATGATCCCGACGTGTTCTCATTTAATATAAGTTGACACGGAGGTAACTTCTAAACGAAAGTACTTTCATGATGGGTGTTTCATCCAAGACCAACATGATATGAGCGTAATTTATGCTTATTTTTGCTGGGGACAAGTTTGTGGAAATAAACCCGTATGTATGTCGATTTATGATACGGTGCTTGGATTGCCAGTTTGCCACTACGCTCGGGCTCGAACCATCCCAAGACGAACTTAGTGATCACTTGTCATAGTTAGTGATGGTGAAGTTTTAGTCCATGGTCATTATAAAACTAATACAATGAATTATTTAATATATAAATTCGAACTTGTAAATAAATATACACGTATTATAAGAGAAGAACTCGGGACTTTTAGACGAGCATGATCAATTAATACTACCTTTACATGAACACCGGATAAGTCGCTCAAGATCTTTAATCACTTCGGAAAATAATAATGACATCACTTACCATACACTCATCATATCAATTCTCTAAAAGAACTACAAGAAGAGAACCATATGGTGCAACTCACATAAATATCCGGGATCTACAATTACAACTTACAAGAACATGCTGTCAAAGTAAAGTAAACTCATGTACTCGTTACAATGCGTTGATCGGATCATGAGCCCCAATGTATGGACCAATAAATTAACCCAATCTTCAACTTTAAGTTACTTCCCGCTTATGATTTCCATGCACAATTAATCTCTAAATTTCATTATAACTTATCTCCAAGTCAAGCCACTAGCTAAAACCAACTTATAAGCTCACCAAAGAATCATTCGTTCGTGTAAATTTGCAAAAGTCGAGAAATGAACTAGTTTAAGATGTGGGGTTCAAAGAAGTCTAGTTCTTGGTCTTCAATCTTGGTTTGCATGCTACTTGTAACACCTTTGATCCTCGTTGCGCTCACTGCTTCTGATTTCGGACCTTCAAAGTCGAAGATTTCCTCGTTCGGCCTAAACTCCTTCGACTTCTTCAATTCTCTTTCGTTGAGTTCACTGGGACAGGATGTTGTTAGCAATAATGTGTCTGATCAGGCTGTCTTGAATGACTCCTTGGAGCAAAAGACAGTAAGTATGCTAAACTACTACTTGCTATATTTATAGTTCAACAGGTTATTAACTTGCTTTTTCGTGCGAAAATTGATGAACAGAGGAACGACGAACAACTGATCAAACCAGAGTTATCAAGTGCAGAAAGGAGAGCTTTTTTGCCGAGTTTGCACAAGAGGTATAGCAGAGCTGAGAAAATGGAAGCTGAATTAGCCAGAGTCCGCTTCTCCATCAGAGAAGCTGCTCGTAGTCCTAGCATCGTCTCGTCAGTGGACGAACAAGATCCTGATGTGGATACAGATCATTATGTTCCTTCTGGACCTATCTACCAAAATGCCAATGCATTTTACCGGTACTATAAATTTACGTTCTTGGAGTTAGGGAGGTATTAAAGGTCGATTTTAACATTTTCTCCGTTTGATTACAGGAGCTACCAAGAAATGGAGAACGTGTTCAAGATTTACGTATACGAAGAGGGAGATGAACCACTTTTCCACATGGGCCCTTGCAGGAGCATATACTCAACCGAGGGAAGGTTCATCAATGAGATGGAGAAGGGAATGCATTATAGAACAAGAGATCCAGATAAAGCTCATGTCTTTTTCTTGCCTTATAGTGTTTCACAGCTGGTCCATCACTTGTTCGTAGCTGATGGTACCTGGAATATGGACCCTATTGGCAATACGATAGCCGACTATGTGGATACAATTTCGCATAAACATCCTTTCTGGAATCGAAGCCGTGGTGGTGATCACTTCATGTTGTCTTGCCATGATTGGGTACGTTTGCATGATTAAGTTATGCTCTTTTTGCACTGTTCCATTTAGTATCTGCTATACACGACTAATCTAAACCTGGTAAACGTTCCAGGGTTCGTATTCCAGTGCTTATGTACCACTCTTATACAACAACTCCATCAGAGTCCTATGCAATGCCAATACATCTGAAGGCTTCAACCCTCTCAAAGATGCCACACTACCCGAAATTAACCTCAAGACGGGTGAAATCACAGGGCTAATTGGGGGCCCACCGCCCTCCGAACGCTTCATCCTCGCCTTCTTTGCAGGCGGCCTACATGGTGACATAAGGCGCCTTCTACTCGACCAGTGGAAAGAAAAAGACCCCGACGTACGTGTATACGAAAGACTCCCCAAAGCAATTTCCTATGAAGGAATGGTTAGAAAGAGCAAGTATTGCCTGTGTCCCAGTGGGTACGAGGTAGCGAGCCCGAGACTCGTGGAGGCGATTTACGGGGAGTGTGTGCCGGTCCTAATTTCAAGAAGCTACATTCCGCCATTCAGCGATGTCTTGAACTGGAAGGCGTTTGCGGTTTTAGTGGCAGTGGAAGATATACCTAACATCAAGAAGATATTGTTAGGCATTCCTGAAGCCAAGTACTTGGAAATGCAGAAAAGAGTGAAGCAAGTGCAGAAGCATTTTGTTATAAATGGAAGTCCTAAAAGATATGATCTGTTTCACATGATTGTTCACTCTATTTGGCTCAGGAGATTGAATTTTAGATTGCATGAAGCCTCATCGTAGTTCATTTTGTCAGGTTTAGTGTTAGCTAGTTGCTAATCCAATGTCTTCATCATGATCATTCAGAAAATTGTAAGAAATTGATCTTTTTAGTGAATTACGCGGTGTTTGACATTGAACTGAAGTAATGAAACATTCATTAGAGAAATACATAAAAGGTACTAACGAAGTGTAAAGTTGATTATCGATCAAATAAACTACTAAATCAAGTGTCAAGTTCCCAAGGTAAGTATGAGACAATTTGTAACTTATTGGATGAGTTCGGGTGTAAATTTATTTGTTGTGTTATGTACGTATTATTATGTGAGTTTGAGTATAAATTTATTTGTTGTGTTAGGTACGTATTAATATGTGAGTTCGATAAATTATTTAGTATGGATTAGAAAGAAATGATGGTGGGGAAAAAGTCATAGCAGGCCAGCAGCATGTGATTTCGACTTGACGTTCAAGCAAAATTCTCAGTGTCAAATTTAGGAATTAAATCTGACGCAAAATTCAAAATTTGACATGCTTCTATTTTTGTGTTCTAGCCTAAAATGGTAATGCCAATTCTAGTTGACTTTCTTTACCTCACAAATTACTGAGATAAATTGCAAACCACGCCTTGTCTTCATTGCTAATTACACAAACTAACATTATCCCCCGTGTTTCGAAGTTGTAATATTACATCACACTTATCCTTCGCCGTCTATTCTAAGGCTAGCCCGTATATCTCACGAATTTCTGATGAACGTTGTATTCTTTTCAATTTAAAATTATTTCAGTTAAATTTAGTTCAATTCATTTCAGTTCAGTTCAACTCGGCTTAGTTATAATTTATACATTTCTTCATTTCAACTCGGCTTCAGTTCAATAAATCTCAGTTGAAGAAAACACAATCTAAGGCTATGTTATCTTTAACTGAAAATTACTTCAGTTCATTTAAGTTCCATTATATTCAGTTTAGTTTCATTCAGTTCAATTCAATTATGCTAAATTATAATTTATATCTTACTTTAGTTCAGTTTCATTCAGTAAATTTCAATTGAAGCGAACATAACCTAAGCCTGTCAGTTTCAAATCTATGATGTTTTCGTTAACCTAATTGATCGCAAGCTATTATGTAAACCTCCAAATGTGGAAATTCAAAACATACGATAATTTTATGCAATGCCATAAAAATAATATACCTACCATTAATAGATCGAGAGTATTGTTGAAATGGCTCACCTACCCCTTAAAAGGTCTTGTAAGGGGATAGAGTTGTCCACATCTTATAGTGAGTTCCCAAGATACTCTCAAGCGATGTGAAATGTTTAACAAAAACCCGCACGTGTGAGCCGATAGGCCCAAGCTCAACATGTGGCAACAGATAGGGCAAGCCCATAGCAGACAGAGAGGGACCAGAGCAGTCCAAGACCCACATCAATTGAGCAAACAATTAGCTCTGATACCATGTTGAAATGACTCATCTACCCCTTAGAAGGTCTTGTAAGGGAATAGAGTTGTCGATATATTATAGTGAGTGCCCAAAATACTCTCACGCGATGTGGGATGTTTAACAAGCCCCCTCACGTGTGAGCCGATAGGCCCAAGCTCAACATGTGGCAACATATAGGGCAAGCCCAGAGCAGGGCGGAGAGGGACCAGAGCAGTCCAAGACCCACATCAATTGAGCAAACTATGAGCTCTGATACCATGTTGAAATGGTTCATCTACCCCTTAAAATGTATTGTAATGGGAGAGAGTTGTATATATCTTAATTGAATGCCCATGATACTTTCAAGCAATGTGGGATATTTAATAAGCATGAGAATAATTAATAAAAAATTTTCAATTTCTAGCTATATTTTATGTAATATAATTATATAAAATAATCATTAAGATCTTGAGTAATTTTCAACCTATAGATAGATTATTAGATATTTAATTTTCTTGAGAATTGAGATTATATATAGTATCTTATTACAATTTACAAACACGAGAACCATTTTTTCTGGATATATACTTGTTTGCGTATTCCATAGGGCAATTGATCATTAATGTAACAAATTACCATATTATGTATACGTCTTCCCCAACATACAGATTGAAATGTTAATTTGAAGTAATAAATTCAACTACTTGTTAGTTCCGTGGGAGATCAGTAGCATTGAGATTAATTACTTAATTTTATCTTCAACTCAAACTCAAGCTCAAATTTATTAAACCGTACTAAACTGAATTCAAGTAAGATATAAATTATAATTAAATCGAGCTGGACACAACTGAATTGAACTTAACTGAAATAATTTTCAGTTAAAGAGAACGCAGTATTACACGTGTGATTATTGGATCACGAGCTTGCAAGACTAATTTCCCACGCCAAATCTACTACTATAAATCTATAATATACTACTAACTCCCTCTTTTGAATATTTTAGAATTTAGACCGAAGTTCACATTAAATTTGACACTAATCCCATAAGTAAATTATACTATAAGTAATTAAATAATTTAGAAAATTAAAATGTAAGGATAATAATGTCAGTGAGTGAAAGTAACTTAGCCAAAAAACAGAAATGGGAAGAGAAGATAAAAGTTCTTTGTTCGGTCATAAAACGTTCTTGTTTCCATTCAACAAACGCAAACGAATTCAAGTAGCATTTGAACGGAATGATGAGAAGCATTTGAACGTTTTTGTTCGGAGGATGTTTTAGCGCGCTCAACTATAATCGACACAATTGTTTCGACTCTAACCCGTGTTTGAATTTTCGATAAGAAGCATTTGAACGGAATGATGAGGTCGTAGTTAAGGCTGAGCCATAAATTAGGTGGCTAAACCTAATCTGATGTGAATAGACCGATTGATGATAGTGAACTGATGACGATCTTTCAAAACAAAGGACCTAATAATCCAAATAAGAATATGGATTGGACCAAAATTATTTCAAGAGTCAGCTCATGCGATGGCTTGTAGATATGGACTTTTTATTGACCGTTTAATATCATTTTCAACAAAGGCGACAACTTATGGTCGCCTGTTCTTGAACTCTAGTGGATTTTCTTTGCTACTATTCACTGCAAGTAACTATTGAGTTTGAAATAGAGTTAAAAATTTAAACGATTTAAATAAAATATTTTTAATTTTTATTATAAATTAGTTACTAAATAATCAATCAAGTCATTAACTTTTGAGTTGAAATATATACTTTATATTCATTCGTGCGCCATTCAAAAACTTCTTAATATATTCTTCGTTTTAAAATTATTCCAGATCAAATAGGGGTGAAGTCAAGAAATTACATAGTAGTCATCCATTTGTATTGTAGTCTCTGATTTTCCCATTAATTGATTATTTTGTATCCTTTTACTAGTAAACCATGTCTTTTGTTTTCATTTTCCTGAATTAGTAATTAATTTATTCAAACTCACGAAATATTGAACTCGGTGCGTGAATCGTGATCATATTCATATTTGAAGACTGATGACTTCTAATTTTAATACAGGAAAATTGCAACTAATTTTATCACGAAGCAGACCATTCAGTGGATTTCTTTCTTAGTTTTGCTAGTTTGGAGTTTTCCTACGTTTGATTTGGTCTCTCCTAATGATAGGATTATTGGTTAATTAAATAAAAATGCAAAATAACAAACCATTCGTTGCGTGTACAATTTTTTTTAAAAATAAGTTAATTGGATTATAAGGTATAATTATTCAATACCTCTTTATAGATCCTTGTTTTATCTTAACATAACCACCTTATAACTTCAGTACTATTAGAATTCAAACTACTATATAGATATAGATGTCGACATTTAACATGTTACATATCAAAACTGAAACTCTATTTGTATATACTGTATGATATTGTTCCAAATTTTTCTAACGTAAAAATCATTTTTTCCATAAGAAAAAACATTAATTCTTAAACATATGGGTACAATCTACAAACAAATTCAACTCCTTGTCTCGAGACCGTGACTATGCGTACACCGTTTATTAATCTTGACTATAACACAGATGTATTCTATTACTACTTTTCACTTGGAGAATAGGTCCACCGACCAAGTATTTGGTCCAAATCAAAAATCAACTCAATGGTTTGCAATTGCGAACACTAAACTCCTCACTTATTTCCACAGATGGCATTTTTCTCCTAAAAAAAGAGATTTGATTTTTGAAACACTCATGCTTTTGGACGAAAAAATATCCGGGACTGATTGGTATAAAATTTAAATGGGCATTTAAATGTATTTTGATGAAATTGTGTTTGGAATGAAATTAAATGAAGTCATTTGAATTATATTTTAAGCCAAATCAATGTTCATTAAACTAAATAAACTTTTAGCCCCATACCAAACAACCCCTCATTTCTCCTTTACAAGAGGTCCACAAGTTACATCGAACGGAGAGGTGTACCACAAGATCTAGCTTACCACGAAATATCATAGATTATATTGCAATTAATCACATTTGACAATTTGCAATGACTATTAAAAGTAAATTTCTTGCTTGGAAGGATTTGCGTAATCGTTATCTACATTCAACTCTATGCACTCTATTTGCTCTTCATTCCAAACTGATCGTTTATCCCTTCAATTAAACAGGCCTTATCTTAGTTATCTACATATAGGGATAGACATCCATGATCATACATCATTCAAATATGGACATCTAACACTATTTGAGTAGAAAATTACCTTTCAATTCATTAAGTGATTGATTGAAATAGAATCAGAGTTAAATTTGTTGAAATGAATGAGTAGTGATCAAATTTTAGTTGAATTGGTTAAATTAGTGTTTGTTATAAAATTGTAATTGTATATAATATTGCATTCAAATTCGGACATCTAACACTATTTGAGTAGAAAATTACCTTTCAATTCATTAAGTGACTAATTGGAATAGAATCAGAGTTGAATCTGTTTGAATGGATGAATAGTGATCAAATTTTAGTTGGATTGTTAAAATTAGTGTTTGTTATAAAATTGTAATTGTATATGATATTGTAGGTTTGTTATATAGGCTGTGTAAGAGAATTATGATTGAGTGTAAGTAAGATGTGATAGTTTGATTGGTTAATAATTGATTTTTTAGTTTATTGTAATGAAATGATTGGTTATATTTATGAATTGTAGTAGTAGAATAATTTGTTTGAGAATAAGGATTGAGAATGAGGCTAGAGAAAAATTAAGTAACAGTAAGAATTAAAGAACATTTTGATTACTCCAATTTAGATTGGACTCTAAACACAAAACTAACAAAACTTTATTCGAGTAGCACTAGAATCGTATGCCCAATCAGCCTCTAAATAAAATATTTAATTTCAAAATTTCATTAATATACTTTATCACATTTAGTAATAAACAAACTAGTGCTTACTCGTGGAATATGGTTACGACATGATCCATTCTCAATAAATGAAACAATTTAGTCAAACTTGTTAAAAACAGAGAAAATATATGAATTACAAAAATGAAATAATTCAATCAACATGTATGGTGAATTAGATACTGATAAGAATTAAATATGATGATTTATATATTAATAACTATTGTTTTGTTTTACTAATAAAATATGGTGAATTACCCACTTAAAAATAACAAAAGTATAGTTAAAATACCCATAAACTATATTAGCATACATCATCAATATTATACCGTATGAATCGAAAATGATATGATTTTTCTATTTGTAGGAAGATTAAATGGTTTTCAATACTTGCTCCAATTGTACATATTACTTAGGTCTCTACATATTGTGTATGAACACAACTTTTTAAAATTTTTTATGTAATAACGTTAACATAGTAAACCGTTGATTGTACTCAACGTGTTAACATTCCATTAGAGAGTAGTTGTTAGACTCGATCCAATGCTCTTCCAGTTACACACGACTGGCCACGATAGATTTTAAGGTGTTGGCAAATATATATCCATCGTCCAACCAATAGATAGTAATAAATCTTTGACAGTTAGATATGCAATTCCACACTAAATTTTAGACTATATCGACCATAAAACTCTATCGAATATATTCTTCCTTCGAAATCATCCTTTCATTACGTCAATTTCAAACACAAAAGATACACAAAAGATATTTCCCTCTAATAAAATCTTATAAAATCAACATATTGCTTTCCAATCCATTTCTTATCAATTTCAATATTTGAATTATTAATCACACTATACATATTGTAATTTAAAAGTGAAATTGAAGCATGCACAAAACTGTATATAAAGCTTTGTGTTACTGATCTTATAAGTATATGACTCGACCAATAATAAGTATACTCTCACATCGCATGTAAAGTCCAGTTCCACCCATGAAACTACTTAAAATGTAACACTATCTTGAAGTAAAATAAGGCAAATTGTGTACTACTACTACTTCTTTATTTTTTTAGGGGTGGAGTATGAGGATCACCCATGCTAGTACTAATCTCGTTCAAACACACTTAACTTCGAAGTTCTGATTTGATCCGGTGCACTAGTTCATTGATACTACTTACTTGTTACAACTTCCAAGTTCCACCAAGTGCTCTTTCTAGTTTCTACCACCATCATCATTGGACTTTGGTAAATATGTCTACATATTCTCTTCCCATGCTTAAAGTCTCACAGTTCTCCACTTATAAAAGTATTAAAAACCTAAACTTTTACACTATTCTAAGATGTGAAACCGCGTAAAAGATGGCCTTGGACGACTGACTACATAAATAAACAAAAAAAGCCAGCAAAGATTCAAACATCCCAAAAACCACTAGTCATCAGTCTTCACTTCAAACTTCAAACCAACATCCCCTTTTCTTCTTCCTCTTCTTCTTTTCTCCATTTATATCCAAGAACACCAAAATAAAAATAAAAATCCAATCTTGATTTCAAGAACCCAAAAAAATCCAATCTTGATATCACAGCTCAACTCCCTTCAACTCCTCTCATGGTTTCGAACTACTTTCTTCTTCTGGGTTGTTCCATTTTCCTCTCCTTAACCTCTCTAGCAGCTGGAAACAATGAAAATTTCTCTGGTTTCAGTGGGATTGAACTGCCTAGCTTCGATTCCGGTTGTAGCTTCTCTGAGCCAAAAATCAAGCCGACCCTTGTACTTAACCTGAAGCACCGATCAGCTATGAGCAGAATCAGACCGTCGAATTCGGTAATTGAATCAACTGCCAAAGACTCAGCAAGAATTCAGACCTTTCGGAGGAGAATTCTTGAAGAGAAGAAAGAACCGGGTTCCGGCGGGTCGGACTCTTTCTCCGGTCAGCTGATGGCGACGCTTGAGTCGGGTGTGAGCCTCGGGTCGGGTGAGTACTTCATGGATGTGTTCATTGGTACGCCTCCTAAACATTTTTCCCTGATTCTTGATACTGGTAGTGATCTTAATTGGATTCAGTGTGTGCCTTGTCATGATTGTTTTGAGCAAAATGGTCCGTATTATGACCCAAAAGAGTCGGTTTCGTTTCAGAATATTAGCTGTAGTGATCCTAGATGTCGCCATGTTTCATCCCCTGAGCCAGCTAGGCCTTGTAAGGATGAGAATCAGAGCTGTCCTTACTACTATTGGTATGGAGATAGCTCGAATACTACCGGGGATTTCGCGGTTGAGACGTTTACGGTTAACCTCACGTCGTTGGATGGGAAACCGGAGTTTAAGAAGGTTGAAAATGTGATGTTTGGATGTGGGCATTGGAATAGAGGGTTGTTTCATGGTGCTGCTGGTTTGTTGGGGCTTGGAAGAGGCCCTCTTTCGTTTTCGTCTCAGTTAAGGGAGCTGTATGGTCATTCGTTTTCGTATTGCCTTGTGGATAGGAATAGTAATTCGAGCGTTAGTAGCAAGCTGATTTTCGGGGAGGATAAGGGCTTACTTAGCCATCCGGATTTGAAGTTTACAGGATTGGTGTCGGGGAAGGAGAATCCGGTGGATACGTTTTATTATGTGCAGATAAAAACGGTTTTGGTGGGAGGAGAGGCCTTGGATATTCCAGAGGAGATGTGGACTTTGACTGCAGATGGTAACGGTGGGACGATCATTGACTCGGGTACTACGCTGAGTTATTTTGCTGATCCGGCTTATAGGATTATTAAGGATGCTTTCGTGAAGAAGGTGAAAGGGTATCCGGTTGTTGAGAGTTTTCCGATATTGGACCCGTGTTACAATGTATCTGGTGTTGAGAAACTGGACTTGCCCTCATTTGGGTTCGTGTTTGTTGATGGAACAGTTTGGGATTTCCCGGTGGAGAATTACTTCATTAAGCTTGAACCAGATGATGTTGTCTGTTTGGCAATGCTGGGAACCCCTCGCTCAGCCTTGTCCATAATCGGGAATTACCAGCAGCAGAATTTCCATATCTTATACGACACAAAGAGATCGAGGCTTGGTTTTGCGCCTACCAAATGTGCTGACTTGTAGGTTCTCTCTGTGATAGTGTATAGTTTGGAAGATTGGTGGATACTGTAAACACGCGGCTTGGTTGGACTGATACTTCTTACAGTTTTATTACTAGAGGTACAACAAAAGCCATAGAAAATGAATTTTTTTGTTGTAATTTTAGGCTGAGGTTATACTACATACATATGTTGATCAAAACAATTTACTAAATAATCTTTTAACTTTCAAGTCCAATAATTTTCTCTTTCTTGGCTAAAGTAGCAGTAACGTTTGTCTTTGTAGTCAATAGATGATCTGTGTTTCTGAAAATTTAGTTGTATGATGTCGTCGTAGTTTGTATGTTCTTGCAACTCTGCTTTCGTGGAAGAAGGCGATGTCATTCGATTAACTTGCTTACGACGACACAGGCACCGATCCTGTTTTTCTTCCACCTCTCCCCTAAAAGGAGGTGAAAGGGCAGGAGCGCTTGTGTTGTTTCTGAGAAATGGACTTTAGGAATTCTGTTGTTTCTGTACTTCTTGACAAATCTGATGAACTGCTAGCAATATGAAGATTTTAGAGACCGATTTGATAGTAGACTAGTAGTATCATAATTTGGGAATTGACAGAGCACGTATATTTATATATTATAAAAGGCTCAACAAATTATATAAATATAAAATTAATACTATTTTTAATAAAATTTATTAAATTATCACATTTTCGAAAATATATGAACGCATATATACTACGATTCCATAACGTAACAAGAATTAATATTATAAAATCAGTAATCATACTTTACAAATAATGATGAATTTGAGAGGTTTATATTGTTATAATTCATATTTGTAGTTGTTAATATTTATTTAATTGTTTAATGATTAAATTAAATAGTTACACAAATAATTTTAGAAAAAAATGTAAAATTTAACTTCGATCTGACAAGGACGGTCCTGGTCAGGTTTGGTTCTGGTCAAATCAGAATTAATTTTTTTTATATTTTTTTTTAAATCTCCGATCGGAGCTTGGCAGCCCCGCCCAGATCTAGGTATTTAATTCTTGTAGTTTATTACAAGGACAAATAAATAAAATATAATTCACTTAGCACTGTATTTCTTAATTTGTGATGAGAAAAACATCGAGATAGACTTTAGAGTGTAATAATAGGAACTGATTTTTTAAATTTAGTGATTTAATATGTTAAGGAAAATTAAACTCTATTATCGTACGGTTGAGTGTATAATGTGATTGAGTATTTTGTGAATAAATTATGAACTATCTATTTTGTGATTAGTAACTATTATATAGATATAGATGCCGGCATTTAGCATGTTCCATGTCAAGAATCGAAACTCTGTTTGTATATACTGTATGATATTGTTTCAAGTTTTTCCAACGTAGAAATCCTTTTCTCCGTACGAAAAACATCAATTCTTACACATATGGGGAACAATGTACATGTGTGGAAGCCGATACTTTTCATGATCTTGACGCAAATTATACTGTCTGCAGTGAACGTTGGATGCAAATTTGTGTCCAATAATGGGATGAGCTTCTGATTCTCATGATCTATCGATTCATATATAGTGCTCTTGTTATGGTTCATGTTGCCTTTTTTTCACAAAAAGGTTGTCATCAGACTAACATATTGGTTGATTATTTCTAGTTTTGGTACATTATATATAAGCAGAGGAGGTTAATTTGCTGATAAAATTGTGTTTTACGATTCCGTTGAATAAAAGACTTAAGTCTTTAGGTTTTATGGATCATCTGCTTTTGTTAATGCAGTAGCAGTGTAATGAAAGTATAAATTTATATTTACTGATTTGTGCTAGTGACTTTTATGCAAGAAAAAGAGGCCGAAAATGACGTTGAAAACTGCATTGTATAGGTTTCTCTGTGGTTTGTTTGGGTAAGTTTTCATCCCATATTGTCAGTTGGATTGGATTCTTATATATTTAAGATATTTTGCCTATTTTAAGTAGATTAAGTTCTTCGGAAGACAAAGAAGATTTTTTTTGTTTATGTTCTGGTCAATGTACTAAACATCAATTTCTTCAATATATATGCCATAGATCAATCTTCTTAGGTGCTAGAATGTGTTTGATTGTGTACTTTCTAGCTCTTACGGTAACAACTTAGTCTAGATGAGAACGCATATAATCGTGTTAGGGATATTTGGTCTATGATTGTCAATTGGAGCTGATGCAAAGTAAGTTTCCTTGTCACAGGGGCTTTGCTCGAACAGAATCTCTACCTTCAAAGTCTTGCACTTACATCTGCTACTTTTATTTCTGTCATGTTGAATCTTGTTCCAGCGGTTACAATCGTCGACGCTGTTACATCTTACGGTTGAGTCTATAATGAGATTTAGTATTTTGTGAATAAACTATGAACTACCTATTTTGAGACTAGTAACTACTAGTGTATATATACATATATATATACATATATATATATATATATATATATGTTCCATGTTAAGAACCGATATAGATGTTGGCATTTAGCATGTTTCATGTCAAAAACCGAAACTCTGTTTGTATATACTGTATGATATAGATATATTGTTTATAAATATATCTTCACCGGTAATATAAACGACGATATAAATTTTATATTTTTTTAACTTTAAAATAAATAAATATACTAAAAATTAATAAAAAAGGGTTCGGGCCCAGCTCAAAAAACAAAGTGCAACAAATACACCCGTGGCGCGGTCGAAGGGTGGCTGCCGATTGCTACGGCCGCACCACATTGATCGGTCTTAGATGATCCTATATCTAAAGAACCTCAACAGACACAAAGCATAAATGTAACTTTTGCTTACTTTTATACCTAAATACGGCCCGTTACAAAATCATATTTCAGATTAAGCGTACTGTTCACATATACGTAGTAGTAATAAATGCGTGGATATTTTATGACCAAACTTCACTATTAGGTTAGGTAAACAAAGTAAGAAACAAAGTAAGAAATGGCATTTCATATTTAAACTAAGAGTAAAATTTCCTAAAATTAAACTTAAACAAATTAGATGAAAGGAATAAAGATCAATCTTGTTAACATTGCAATGCTCCGCCCCCTGCCCTAAATAGATATATATCTAGCGCTATATTTGTCCCGTAAAATTTTATATATTTATTATTTTTATCCGTCTTATTGACCTTTATATATTTCTAATGAAGAAAATTACCTCACCACTAACAAATAATAAACAATCTCAACTTTAGGCATAAATTACATATTTTATCATTAAAAGTACATTTTTTCCATCCTTTTCATTTTTTTATCATTCTTTAACTTTTTGTATAAAACTATATACCAAATCTAATATATAAAGTTATTCCAGACAGAGGAAGTATATGTATTTTTAATTGCACTTTGTTTCAACTGCACAGCTCCGACAATCCTGGTCGGAGTAATGGCCGGAGCTCCGGTGATGGATATTCGTGTTCTTCTTGTTTTTTCAAAGTTTTTTCGATTTATTTGTTCGGATAATATGATTGATTCGAACAAAAATGTTTAGATGTTTTTTAGGTGAATTTAGTAATTATTTAAAATTATAAAATTAATTTGTTAAATATAATTATTTTGGTGTTGTTTGTAATATATTAAATTGCGTCCTACATTTCGTAAAAACTGTTAGCGTTTAACATTTTTGTAATTGGTTGATATCAAGCAAACTCTTCTTTGTATCTTTCTGATAATAATTTCATTGACTCAGGAAATATCTCATAATCTCAAGCAACTTCCAAATAAATAGAGTTTTTTCTAGAGCAAACTTCATTCAGATTTAGGATATATTCTCTTTAGAGTACTTTTTATAAGAGTACTATAAATTTAATACTAAAATTACCTTTAACATCACCTTCTATAAAATTTAGGCTCTCACCAACACTTTCTGTAGGAATTTGTAACAAAGTATGACACGGGTATGAGTATATGTAAGATCATATTTGAGCATAATTATTTTAAAATTCAATTTTCAAATTGAAATAATTCAATTGTTAATAATTTCTTCTCAAATTGCGTTAATAAAGATTGTGTTATTAAGTTAGAGTTATGCCGTTATTCCGATATTTAGTTGCATTTTATCTTGAAGTTGAGATTCCAAGTAAAACTATACAACTCTTAAGGATTAGTTTACTAATTGAACTAAATTGTTAAGCTTGAATAATTTCATTCTTATAGTTGATTTGACATTATATTTGAAATTAAGTTTTTAAACTTGTCGAAATGATAATTTAATGCTAAAGAGAGCCGTAATAGCATGTGTCCTGGATGACCCAAGAAGATAATCAGGCTTTTATCAATTTCAATTCTAACCCAAATCCCAAGCCCAAGTCCATAGCTGGCCCAAAACCAAAAAACCACATACATATGATATAACCCTAAACACTAACCCTAAAAAAAGTCCAGTTAAAAACCCTAGTCATCACTCCCATTTCACCATCACCACCACCTGGACAAAAATGGCCACCGCCGCCGCACGACCGCTCGTCTCCGTCCAATCTCTGGACAATGACATGGCCACCGACTCCAACTCCCTCCCCTTACCCGACGTCATGAAGTCCGCCATCCGCCCGGACGTCGTCACCTTCGTCCACGGCCAGATGTCCAAAAACTCCCGCCAGCCCTACGCCGTCTCCAAAAAGGCCGGACACCAGACCTCCGCCGAGTCTTGGGGAACTGGTCGTGCCGTCTCTCGTATCCCCCGTGTTCCCGGCGGTGGAACCCACCGCGCTGGCCAGGGAGCGTTCGGCAACATGTGTCGTGGCGGTCGGATGTTTGCTCCGACGAAGATCTGGAGGAGGTGGCACAGGCGCATCAATATCACTCAGAGGCGACACGCTGTAGTTTCGGCGATCGCCGCTTCTGCGGTGCCTTCGCTAGTGCTTGCGAGAGGGCATAGGATTGAGGAGGTGCCTGAGCTGCCGCTTGTGGTTTCGGACAGTTGTGAGGGTGTGGAGAAGACGAATGCGGCGTTGAAGGTGTTGAAGCAGATCGGGGCGTTTGCGGATGCGGAGAAGGCGAAGGAGAGTCACGCGATTAGGGCAGGGAAGGGGAAGATGAGGAATCGGAGGTATGTGTGCAGGAAGGGACCGCTTGTTGTGTACGGGACGGAAGGTGCGAAGATTGTTAAGGCGTTTAGGAATCTGCCTGGTGTGGAGGTTACGCATGTTTCCAGGCTAAATTTGTTGAAGCTGGCTCCTGGAGGTCATCTAGGAAGGTATTGTTGTTGTGTTTTTCGAACTTGGCAACGATGAATCGTTTATGTGCTTGTGTAATTAAACTGATTGATAGGTTTTAGAGCAGTACATATGATCAAATAGGGAGATATTAATAGAAATGGAATAACTGATCTGGAAATGTATAGTTTGTTATCATATTCAAGTGATTAGTTGTGTGATTAGGCTGAATACATGTGATCGAATTGGGAGATATTAATAGCAATGGAACATTTGATCTGGAAATGTATAATTGGTTGTCATGCTGAAAGTGATTGGTTATGTGATTAGGCTAAGTGATAAAAGCTTACTAAGTTGGATATGTTTTCAGTTGGATAGAGCTTATATAAGTAAGTGCACTTAATGTTGGTGCTTGTAGGAGTTGTCCTTGATGTTGGACTTGATATTCTCATACACTCGAGGAGGTGTGATGATTAGGGTTGAATCTAGTATTGGGAAATTACTTATTTGATCATGTGTTGGCTTGGATTTTGACAAAATTTCCACTAGTCAAGCAATCTGGGAAAGATGTAGACTGTAGATTTGTTAAATGACCATATTGAACCATTCTTAATGTTGAGCAATGTTATGTTGTTGAAGCTGTCTGTTAAATATCGAGAACACTGGATTTTTTATCTGAGATCTTGCTTGTTCACATGGTTGCCTTGCATTTTACTACTTTCAACAGATTTGTTATCTGGACCAAGTCTGCGTTTGAGAAACTTGATGAGATCTACGGTACCTTTGACAAGCCTTCTGAGCTGAAGAAAGGCTATGTTCTGCCCAGAGCTAAAATGGTGAACGCTGATTTGGCTAGAATTATCAATTCTGATGAGGTTCAGTCAGTTGTCAAGCCAATTAAGAAGGAGGTCAAGAGAGCTCCTTTGAAGAAGAACCCACTAAAGAATCTCAATGTTATGTTGAAGCTCAACCCTTATGCCACTTCTGCCAAGAGGATGGCTCTGTTGGCTGAGGCCCAAAGGACCAAGGAAAAGAAGGAAAAGCTTGATGTCAAGAGATCAAAGATCTCCAAGGTATTCCATTCTGAGCTTCTTTTCTGGGTTTATTTATGTAATAATTTAGGCCATATCTTGTTATATCTTTTTGTTATCATAGTTGTATTTTGTTAGATACTTGATATCTTCGTATACTTTATACATATGTTAGTTCAAGTTTTGATACAGTAGGACTATAATCGGCCTTTCTCTATTATTTTTATATATATAATTTGCAAGTTTATTTTTCCTGACTTTGGTTGCCTTGCTGTCACTGGAAAGTCTGCACTCGCATCAAATTTTTATGAAAAGTAGTTATTTAGTTGGGCTCTTATCTGTGTGCTTGTTTGAGAAAACATATGCTCATGATTCGTTACTCTTTAGGGGCTAATTAGCATTATGTTTAAGTCATACCTCTGTTGAGCATTTTGTTTGCCTTATCTTGTTGTAGCGATCTCTCAAGACACAAAATGAACTTACTAGATATATCTGGCAGAAATGCAAGCTTTTGATAACATGTTTATGGGAATCCAAATTTATGTATATTACTACTATTAGCTAGGTACTTGCTATTGTGGATGTGTTGAGTGTCAAGTGCTAATCGTTCTTTCTTATTGTTGATGTACAGGAAGAGGTAGCTGCCAGCAAATCTGCTAGCAAGGCGTGGTACAAGACCATGATCAGTGACTCAGATTACACCGAGTTTGAAAACTTCTCAAAATGGTTGGGTGTTGCAGAATAGTTGAATCGTTTACGTTGATGTACTATGTGAACTCTATTTATATTTGTCTCTATGAACTATTTTCTGTTTCAAGTTTTGTAGACATGTGTGAGATTTACGACAATGGGAATTCTTTAACTGAGTTAGTGTCAAATATATCCCCTCTGCATTTACTTGTTGCTTTTCTTCTGGTCGATTAAATTTTGTTTTGGATATACTTTCAAAGTTACCGTCTCCTATAAATGATTCACATCCCTCTACATTTCAATTCTGGCCTCTTAAGCTCTTGAATGATTATTTTAAATGTGCGTATATCCATTCTCTTTTTGCTGCCTGGGCTGTGGTCAGGATGGGCTTTGCAGGTTGTATAGAACTCTCTTTAACCTTTACAACTCACTTGGGGCTGATTCGATGCACTGTTTCAAGCCTGCAACAATCACTTGACCCTTAAAGCTCTTCTCACTTGGGGCTGAACCGATACACAGTTTCAAGTATGTATACTAATACTTGACGATTTTGTCATCTATCACCGGAATTTACCTATTATATAAGTAGGAAACTGATCCTGTCGGACTGAACCAGATCAATTGGTTCAGTACCGTCTAAATTCCGGTTGGCTTGTGTTTTAAACATTTTAAAGTAAAGTTTAATGAAAAGAAATATAGTATGATTGTATTTGATAACTGTAAATATAGACAATTTACTCTTTGCGATCTAAAGAATCTTCTTTAATATAGAATATCAGAATTATTTGATATTGATCAAATGGTTGATGTGTTAATCCATCCTAATACGATGTGTGTTTGAACTTTAAATACATGAATGAAGAAATTCATACAAGGAAATTCTTCTAATTGAAGTCGATGAGTTTTATTTAAGAATCCAGATTCTCTAAAATACCAAGGGTGTAAAGGATTAAAAAAAACGTACAATATTAGTTGAATAAACAAGATTATATAGGAAGACAAATTGTTGTGTGCTGATCATATAGCATAGGCTATCAGTTTCATAGTGATGGAAAGTTTTGGAGCTCTCAACTTACATCTGTAATTCTAATTCTGGCTCGAATTTTGACTCTTAACCTTTAAATAATATTATCATTTACCAAAAAAAATAAAATAATAAATAAAACGTGACCATCTTCCGGTCTGTAACCGGATTCAAACTGGAACTGTGTACCTCCCTGATACACACAAATCCGGTTACGGTCCATTTTTCGGTTTGGACCGGATTTTGAACAGCAGTACTAAATCCTCCAATTTGGGCAAAACTGAAATGAAGAAAGGGAGGGACATTTTTTTACAAAACCCTCAACAGAATCTTCTCCACGCTCACTCTCTCAACGATAATCCACCGCCATCATCGTCAGTTCGTCACCAAAGGTGTAGATACATATACACACACTTATATAACATTCATTGAACATGTATGTATCAATCGACATGAATGCGAATTATCAGCATGACTAATTGAGATGTTTATTTGTACAGATGGATCGCTCGGAACGTTACTGTTATGAACCTGAGCTGCGTTGGGATCCCAAAGTGGAAGAGTACTTCGTGAAAGCTTACGGAGCTGAGCATTTTGCCCGAATATCGAAGGCTCTGACGTATGTACATGAGCTTTCCTTTTTTGCTTTCTTCTGCATTTTCGGATACTGAGTTGATTGATTTGGTTCGACTGATTTACGGATTGTTTTCGTGTTTTAAGTTTCGTATAATTAGTTTCTAATTGCTGTAACGTGTTAGTTCAAACATATTGGTTACGAGGGATTCATTTCTGTTTCGGGACGTAGATATGGAAAATAGCTGTGAGAGTGAGAGTGAGACCTTTAGATTTCAATGGTTAAACATTGGTGTAGGCGTGTGGCATTCGTTATGGTTACGGTTTTGAGCTGGATAAAAGGAACATATATGCGAAGTCTATGGCTGTAAGTTAAAATACTTGTAGTATATTTTATGTGTCTCACACATTATGTTGCTTGATACTGTATGGAATTCATACAGTTATATATGTAGGCAAACTTTTGGCTAGTTCTGATTGGTGATGATGATCCACATTAGATTACTATGTATTTGACATCTCGGCAGATCAATGGTGCAGTGAAGTAGACATGTAGATGAAACACCATTTTCTTTCTGTTTTCTCTTATGCAATGTGGTTGTATGAAGCACAAATAAGCCTTATTTTTCCATTTTACTAGCGTCGGACTTCTGGAATTTTTTTTTTTTTGGTGTTATATTGAATGTCTTTTCTGGAGTTTGTGGTATGTTACTTATTCACTTATTTCCTGCTTGGAGATGTGCTTAAACCTTTTACGTTTCTCTTGAACTAGTTAAAATGTATAGGCATTATTTCCCTTTCCTCCTAATGTAAATTGGAGAAAGTTGACATTCTATTCATACTTCTGTTAGGCGTCCGTCTTGCTATACTTGTATTCGGGTTAATACACTCAGATCAACATGTGATGAGATTGCCAAGAAGTTAGCGGCTCTGCACGAAAGACAATGGAAGCCTGAGAATTCTGAAGGAGTCAATTCTTGTCCTGTTTCAGATGATGGTTCTGTGGCACCTTTAGACCCTACTTCAACTGCCGCTCCCCAAAGTTTTGCCATCTCAAAATGTGACATACCCAATTTAGACTATGTTCTTTTTCTTCAAGGATCAGGGCCACACCTGATTGATTATGGGTTGAAGGATGACAAACCACTAAAAGAGGTGCTTGTGAGTCGGAAATGTGCCGAAGCAGTTCTTCGTGGTGCTCAGGTAAACCTATAATTTAGCCTGTGGCTAGCAACGGTCCTCTATAATCATGAAAGCAATCTTGTAGGAATTTTCATTATGATGGATCTGGGTTGACTAATTTCAGTTGCTTATTTTCCTTGGGTACTGGCTAATGGAGCAATCCTTAAGAAACTAAGATATCAATTAACTCTTCAATATTTTATTCCTGAGTTTGTTCCGTTGGCCCCTCCACCACACACTCAACCACCTGTTGCCATATTATTGATATAAGTACATATTATCATTTGAGAAACAGTTTGGTAACATTCTTGGTTCTCTATCGTCATTTTTTTTTATCCACCACATATGACCTACATGAAATTTCAATATTCATTTTCTGCCAACTGGTAATGTTCTATATTTAGGTGTATGTACCTGGTGTTTTGGCCTGTAGTGCTCATGTTGAGAAAGGGGAAGCAGTTGCAGTTTCAGTTGCCGTGGAACAGCCTATTGGTGACGGTAACTGGAGTGTTGGTTTCACACGTGGGACTACACTGCAGGGATCAGAAACAGGCAAAATTTTAAGTTTTAACCATATTTCTATTGGCTATGCATGAAAATGCCTATTCTGTATAAGTTATGCCCTTTGTATAGACCTTATAATACTCTCTGGACTCTCGTTTTAGTGTTTCTCAAATGGGTAACTCGCAAATCTTCTAATATTGAGACCGTGGGAAATGTGACTTGCATTCAGTAGTTCTTTTTGTTCTCAGAAGCTTATTTGTAGTTTGTGTTGGTAGTGATACTATACTAGGCTTAAACTGTGGCTGATTTTGTTAGTTGTGTTTAAAGCAAAACTACTACATTTCTCAATTGATGTACGATATCAAATGCAGTCATTATGCATACATTTGATGTGATCCAGTTATTTGCATTTCTGGGCTGCTTGGTGTAAAGCTATAGAACTAAATATAGCATCATATAAATATGATTTAGTAGGAGGAAATTGATCTCTTAATGCTGTATGACTGAATGAGTATAGCTCTTTGCAGTCTTCTGTACTTCTGTTTATACTATTATAATTAAGGAAGACTTTCCTGGAAAATTGATTGAAGTATATATAATTATGTTGTACCTGCAGATCTTTATCATTCAGAACGAAGAGGTCTCTATATAGGTCAAGGAACCGCTATGTTGTCCAGAGCTGGGATGTTTCGTGTACCCCATGGAGTTGCAGTAGATATGTTTAACAGAGTATTTAAACTACCTTCGTTCCACAGTATGGTTCTACTCTCTTCCAACCTATGTGGATAAACTGCACATGCCAATGATGTATTTCGCATATGAGTTCATCCCTTTATACCATGGCCATTTCTCCAGATTCTTCTGTACCGCTACACTTAAATTTCTTTGCTGGATTCTGGTACATGAGGATTGAACATATATGTACTTCCCTAAACATAATTGGACTATGAGATTCATTACAAATACAAGCATCAAAGTCGGGCGGTCTTGAGATGCCACATATAGCATGGTTACTGTATCTCCTGAGAGTTTTGAATGATTTGCAGTAACAATGCTACATTTTGCAGCTCAAAGAGAGGAAAGCGCTCGTGTGTGGCAGTAAAGTTTTAGAGTTGGGGCACAAGGTCTTTCCTCTTGGCAATAACAGATCACACTAGACTCAAAGTTGTTCCTCAACCATGTTTCATATTAAACCACCACCCCGTTCTTCTAGTGGCTTCATCTCTCTAGAATAAAACAAATATGAAAGTGCAGATTGTATTCTACTCTCAATTAAATAGTTATGTGATCTGGTTTTCATTTATTGCAGTGCCATGTATAATGTCCTTTTAGTAGTGCAGTGTATAAAAATCATTATCTGATGCTGGTCACACTTTTCCACCCCCTCCCCCACCCCCCACAAAAAAAAGAGGGAACAAAGAGCTCCTCTTTCTCACACAGACACTGCTGCTAACTGCATGCTTTGTTATTACTTTTTTTTTTTTTTAATAATCGCGTGGACGAAGTATCCAACTTTATTGGTTCATTGAGAAATATTAATGTGCTTAATTCATGACCGCAGATATACTTGAGGGGGAAATATTTCTGCAGAACCTTCCTAGCATCATTGCTGCACATGCATTAGGTAAGTCAAGTTTCTTTCTGAATCATTTTCATCTGCACATTCTCGTTCTATGTGTCTAATTTATTTGGATGAGTTGATGTATATCGCTATAATTTGAAGTAGAGTTTGTATTATCTGTTACCGACACATGAATTGATGTTGCTTCTGCGAAATGATTAGGATATTATAGTAATTGTAGGTATAGTTGGTCAGGTTGGTAGAGAACTACTACCATGCAGAGAGTCATCTTTATATCTGGCACATTTAAACTAACATGTTCTTTGGTTGACTCAATAAACTTTTTGACTCACTCTTTTTGGTGCCTATCACATTCTTTTTCATCTTTATTCTCTTTCATACCAGCTAACTGTTCTTAATTGCATATTTTTTTAAAGATCCACAAGAGGGAGAGAAGATATTAGATATGTGTGCAGCTCCAGGGGGGAAGACCACTGCAATTGCAATCCTCATGAAGGACAAAGGGGAAGTTATTGCAGCCGATAGATCTCACAATAAGGTGCACCTTTTGAACTTGAGAGGTGATTTGCTAACATCAATCAATCTTGTTGACTTGTTGTGCAAACTTAACAAGCCATTATCATCGAATTTCAAATTAGATGAATGGAGTGACTTGCACTATTTCATGCTCAGAGTCGTTGAATCCTGCTTTTCCAAATAAAGGTTGCTGGTGATGAATTCATGCGCACAGACCACATGTGTGTGTGAATATGCATTTACATGTATACTTACAGTGGGACACTCTAAAATGTAAATATGATTTTGGTATTTTACTTGTGGTATCAATCAGAATTGTATGTCATCCCAGAAGTCTTTTCCTGTAGTTCAAGAGTTACTATCCTAATTTTTAGGGAGTGGAATGACAAGTTTTGGTCAGATTGGGTTATCTTAATTGCCTTGTCAATGTACAAGCACGATATTGTGGTCCCTGATGTCCTGAAGGATAGTTCTATTGACACCCCATCTTTGAGTCTAAGAATCCGAAATTAATCTGCAATCTTCAATTAGAAGCATGTTGATTAGCAAAGGTTTAATTTACTATAACAACTTGTTGAAGGATGGTCCTTGCGTTGCACTTTATGAATGTGGCATGCATGCTTGCATTGCACCCTCTATAAATGGCAACATATTACTGTTTGTATATATACCTTGTTTTAGAATTACTTTGTATCTGAATACAGGTGCTTGGTATTCAGAAATTGGCAGTTGAAATCGGCTTGAAATGTATAACCACATGCAAATTAGATGCGCTAAAATCTGTCCGGATAGTAGATATATCTGAAAGTAACGATGCCTCACAAGCTGGAGAGAATGAGAGCATTCAAATGACAGGTTCATTAATTTCAAAAGCGGAGAAGATATCTGACCCTGGTCACGGTGTGAAAGATGGTGAGCTCTAGAATATATTCTATTGTTTTGGCATGTCTCAGAAGTTGCCAGTTTTATGCTGTAAAGGAGAAACTCCTTTCGGTGGCTGCTAAGACTTGTAAGTTGTAAGTTGTAACAAAGAGTCTAATCAAGCTAGATACATGCTATTAGTTTGGTTCGTCAACTCAATACTGAAGGTTATTTTCTTTGTGCTTGAAACAATGTTATAGCTGAACATATAAGTTGGTGGGGATTTGGCATCTGAGTGTGCTTAGGAATTATGTATACCTCAGTTATGGTGATTTGTGACTGTTGCAAGAGTTGTCAACAAGCCCTTTTTTCCGTATGAAAATACAAATACTTCTAGAGTGGAGCCACAGATTTAAGCATGATCATAGGACTGGGGGATAGACAAGTAGACATTCTCAATGTACTATTTCATATGAATCTTGGTGCACTTTGACGATATTTAGCTCCCTTTACTCCCTTAGACACTGTTTTGTGGTTGAGACGATGAGTTTAGTTCCTTAAAGGATGTTATCTTATTATTACGAGTATTCTTTGTCTGACTTTGCAGTCTATATTTCAGGAAAACTAAATTTCTTCTGTTGGTCTAGTTATTTACTGTTAACTGAATTGATCTTCTATATCTCATTAAATAGGTAAAGTAGCCAGTCTCGAGCAATCAGATGAACATTCTAATTGCATATCCGAACCCACGATGGATAATCGTAGAAGAAAAAATGGGCGTGGGAGGAGTCATTGTTTGGGAGAAAAAGCTGAAAAATCAAAAGGATTCTTGCCAAATAGCTTTGACCGTGTTCTCCTAGATGCCCCATGTTCTGCTCTTGGTCTTAGACCTCGCTTGTTCACTGGTCAGGTAAGAGGTGTTGTTCTAGTTATCTTTCTACTGTTGTTTTGCATACGCTTGTTCAGTATATATCTTAGATTTTGGACAACTTTTTTTGCTGTAGGATGCATCATTTTGCTCTAAATGCTTGTTTGTTTATTACTTCATATTTTATATTTTAAATAAGTTTTCCCTGTGGGATGCACCATTGCGCTCTATAAACTGTAAGCCTTGTCCTAAAATCCCTTTAAAACTTAATTATAGCTTTTGCTTTATAATCCTAAGATTTTCTTGATTACTACTACTGCTCATCTGTGTAGGAGAATGTTGAATCATTACGAGCCCATGCTACATACCAGAGGCGAATGTTTGACCAGGCTGTGCAGCTGGTCCGTCCTGGTGGGGTCATTGTTTACTCAACGTAAGAATTTGAATAGACACTCTACCAACAGTCTGATTGTCCTTATTAGTTCAGTTATCTTGTCCGTGATGAGTATAAATCATTTAATAATCGAGGAGGCAAATTGTCATGCAAAAAGTATGCCTCACGACACTCTTGCCTGTGTTTGTTAGTCTATTCAAGTTGCCGTCCAGGCACTGTAAACTCAATGGTCTTATCTTCTCACTCTTAACTACATCCAATTCTCTGTCTCTGTTGGCCAGATTCCCCCTGACATGTCTCTTAGACTTCATTCTCAGCTTGCATTATTTGCTGGTTTTACTTCTCAAATTATCTATTGTTTTAAAGCCTCACCACATTGGCTGCAAGTTCTGTTTGTTTTGGTTGAAATTTGAACCTCTTTGCGCATCCAATTCATGGTTTTGGATTTTATCGTTTTGTTCCTTGTTTCTTGAAATTATATTCACCGAACCACTTTCACATTGTTTCTTCCATGTGGTCTCATGTTGTCCATAAGGTTCCTCCATTTCATTTCTGTCTGGTCCTTTCCCCATTGTATTCCGAACTTCCCGGTGTTGGCTGTAAACCAATTCTTATCTCATAGAGTGCGGTAGGGTGACCAAGTGATCTGATCATTTTTTATGTCTACATAGAAAGATCCTAGTTTCCTCCATCGACGTATTTTAAATTCATTGAATTATATATCCACATTTTAGGGTCGAACTTCATGCACGCCTTATGGTCTGAAGATTCTCTCATTTGCGAAGAAAAAGTATAAAGGATTAGAGCTAAAAAAAGACTTATCATTCTCGTTGGGGGGGGGGGGGGGGGGGGTTAATCTTGGGATGAGCCAGTCCTTGCATTGCTCTTTTAGTTTGACTGTCATGGTGGATTTTTCAATAGGAATTGTGTCTGATGTTCTTTGTTGTATTCATAATTTATGTCTTTTCTAATTTCTTTAGCTAGCCTCCAATATTTTTCTGGAATATAACTGCTGGTGCCTTCTAAATGTAGATGCACAATAAACCCCGGTGAGAATGAATCATTAGTTCGATACGCACTGGATAGATACAAATTTCTGTCATTGGCTTCACAGGTTAGTTGTCACTGTATCTTTTATGCCCATTACTGGGAATATTGTAATCCTTTCAAATTCTCTATTGTTTTTTATCCTGAAAAACATCTCTTTTAAGGAAGCCAGACCTGCTGCTTCATTTTAAGTTGTCTAGTTTATTAGATTACCAATGGCTATTCTTCTTTATTTTAGTTTAGTTAGTGAAGCAGAAACTCTCATTTGAACGTATGTGTTTATTAGAAAACTTTCAGTTACTTCAGGTATTCTTGTCCGAAGGCTGTTTATATCATACTGTTAAGGCAATTCAATTTGTTTGTGCTTCATGGACTAAATAACTCGGGGCTAAGAGCCACGAGATTTTTGAGTATTACAGCTAATGTGATAATGATTTAATGATATGAAGGTGAAATAGCATAGTAAAATGATGCAGTACAATTTTGATGATTTAGTTGCAAAGGAAATGAATTGCCCATCTCGTTTTGGAAATGAATCCAAAATTATGGTTTCAGAACCTTAGTACTTCACTCGGCCTCCCAAAATTAAAATAACACTAGTTTCTTATATGTAGAGAAGTTTACAAAAATGGACTTTATGATTTACTTGAACTCGTGACAGTGACTTTCTTCATTGACACTGAATACTGTACCTAATATGAAAATGTTATTTATGTACACCAGCCATATGTAATTTGCTATAATAATTTTGGGTGTGTAACAAATTACCCATGGCAAGCAGACATTATCTAGTCTCCTCCCAAGCTAGGCATCTATGACCTTGTTGCTTGAGTTTAACTCCTTCATTTCCATCAATTGTCTCTCTAGTTGTAATTTAATAAGAAACACATGCCCCAAATTTTTTTACGAAGATGTAGGACCAATACCACATGACCAAATGTTCAGACGTTCAATTATTTCACAGAAGCTTGTACTCACCATTAACCTTTCCAGTATATCAATATGGAGCTAGAGATGTATTCCTGATGACATTTCTCTTTTCATTATATCTGGCTAAGAGAAATGCCTAAAAGTTGTATAGTGAATGATGGAACAATCATGATACTCTGCTTTTATTAGTCTGTATGTGGTAAATGTGTTATGACTTATGAGTATTGGCACTTGGCAGTGTGGGACCCTTTTTTTTGCGCAGCCTTGCAATACTAGCTCAATAAAATTTTGCAATGTCTAGGCTTTATAAACAGTCTGATCTTGAATTCATGATATGTATATCTTGTAATTTGTTGCAGCATCCAAGAGTAGGAGGCCCGGGGCTTGTTGGTAGTTGTCAATTGTCCGATGGATACAAGGAGTAAGTTTTATCCTCAAAACAAAATGTTTTAGCTGTTTAACTTTAAAGTTCTTTTCAGCAAAGTGTAAAAAGATATATGAACAATATAAGCACTTGAACTGTCTAACAAAGTCTGGAATTGAGTTATGCTTAGAATGTAGAAAACATATGATGTCAGGGTAATATATTTTTCTGAGCTGCTTGGACATTTGTGTTGAGGCAAGCGTTATTTGCTTAAGCAGAGATTTCAATGCAGCCAAGTCAATCTTCATTTGTGAATGAGGATGCATAATCTAGACTAGACCAAGAAATTGTTGCTAAAAAACAATTAACATAAGACTTAGTCCAGAATGATGTTACTCGGAAGTCCTATGATTTGCAAATGGACTCTGCTGCATCATTCATGGTTCAAATGATAGTTGATGGCTAGTTATACAACCCTCCTTTTTGCTCCTTTGTCAAAATAGATATATTACTTAATGGTGAAGTATGAAATATTAGCACGTGATTTGAAGTTTGATTGGCATTCACAATCCATTATCATCTCTAGCCAAGAAAACCATCCAATTCTAATGTAGGGGTAACAAAGTTGGGAAATCTAGATATCATCATTATTTTATGAGAAATTATATAAATAGTTTTTGATAGTTAGTTGTCTGGATCTGTAGTGATGGAACATGCAGACATTATGTTCCCTGCCCCTCTCAAATTTCTTGTGATGGAATGCTGTAATTACTTGGATAAGTTATGGTGATATTTCATTTTGCAGCGAATGGTTAAGGCCTGGGGAAGAAAATCTTGTTCAAAGGTTTGATCCTTCCTCTCCACTCGACACCATAGGCTTTTTCATTGCGAAGTTTAGTGTTGGTCACAAAGACATCTGATTCGTTTTAGTAAGATATAAATGCCTTGAACATTTGCTCAGGTTTCTATCCCATTTCTTATTAAATGCAAGAAAAAGCTCTGATTGTACTTCATAAGCTAATTGTAGGCATTAATCCTAGATTTTGACCTACACATTTTGCCACCGTGTGGTTTAGAACATGTATGTATCCTTATTTTCTGGCTACATTTATGCTTATCTTAAATTATGCATATTTGTTGCTGCAAGATTTTGTTTGACTTATAACACTGTTTTGTATCAATAAATAGGAGAAAACTTGAGCTTCTGGATAGATTTACATAGAGAAAGGAAATTTATAAAACAGTACAAGAACAGAGCATGGAAACAGCTCAAAATGTTTATTTTGAGAGAAGATAGTTTTAACTTTTAATCAGTCCTTTACTTCTGTCATTATACTTGAGAGATTGGCTGCTTCTTTCCCACCCTTTGTTTTCATTAGTGTGCTTGCTTAATTCTCGTCCCACAAGCAAACATATTCGATATCATCGGATACAGTTGCAGTATGAGAGAACGAGTAATAACCCACATCAAATATCCCATCAATTTCCTCAATGTACATGTCTTTATACCGAGCTCTCATATCATTACATGGCTCGGCTGTTTCCCCCATCATGTTCAGCCAGTTGGCATTCGGGACATCAACTTCCCAGTTGTCAAACGACCAGTAGCTACCATCCCCAACACCAGGATTAATCCTTTCGACTGCTTCCTCGTGACCAGGTACGCCCCCGTTACTTTTTACCTGCTCTGTAGATGGCACCGAGTCTATGATGTTGTGTGTTTGCTCGAATTGGGGCTCGTAGAGTAGTTCTGTGATTGTGTTTAGGTCATACTCTTTCACATCTAGGCCTTCAAAGTCCGCCATAGATTGTTGGGAAGTGTATGATGGGTCTAAGGCCATTGTTCTGGAAGAGAATTGTGAAAGAATGAAATGAGAAAGAGGAAGATAGTCTGATAGTGTATTGACTTGTTTGGATAAAGTTGATGGGTAAGCAAGGTGTTATATAGGACATTTTAGCATGGCACGTGAATAGATACATTAATCAAGTGCCCGATATGGTTGTGTGTTTTGGACATGATTAAAGTTGGGGCGTGAAACAAAAGAAGAAAAGATTTCATGTTGGTTGTGTAGTCAATTGCTATACGCACCTTCGTTCATCTAATGCTTACATTACCTCATGTCGGCAGTTGTCTGCCAAACCTCTCATCAAGTTTCTTGATCACACACTTTTGTGACTTGATGTGTGAAGAAAAGTACTCCAACCGGGTTTTGTATGTGCCGGTCCCCCCACTTACTGCTAACATACTACTATGTCGTATTCATTCGAGATTCGAGACTCCAACATAGTTTGTAAATAATAGATGTGAGGGTGAAACCAACATAGAATAAACCTTCCAATCGATTTTTATATAAACCATGTAAATTTGACACATTCTATTAGATGGTGTAAAATGTAACTAGTGGTTTCATATAAATCACAGAAAGACTCTGGAAATTAGGTCAATAACCATTTTTGATACCTTAGACTATATCATGTTCAATTTTGATAATTGATATTGTAGCACCGTCCATATATGGTACTCCTACTAATGCTATTCTATAATGGTAGGATCAGATTTGGAACTACCACTACATTCTCTAAAGCAAACTCTACGCATTATAGGAGATCTTTTCTGGGTTGTGGATGGTTGCTGAGTGTGCGGAATATATTAATATAAAATTATTGAAATGGCATACATAAAAAGTTTCACTCAATTAACTAATTCTTTATTATTTTTCTTTCTTACTTTATTCAATCATTTTTTTACTTTATCACCCACTTACAACTTTTACAACTTTACCAGTATAATACGTATTATAAATTATTTTTTTATTATAATTTTTTTAATCTAAATAAAAATTAAAATTTAGGAAGTTTTTATTGAACTAGAGGAGTAATATACTAAGTTATACTAGGTACTTGTTAGATATTTCGAAAGTAGAGTATTCTACGTGAATATAAGTTATGTGAGGTAGAGGTTAAATTTGTTGTGTGGAATTACTTACTAAACACCTTTTGGCCTTAATTTTTTAGTTGCTTTTACTGTCGGTGTCTATAATTAAAAATGATATTTGATTGAGTTGAGAGGTTTTATTTTGGAAGGAGATGTAGTCCTTCTTATCTTATTCTTAGGACAGAACTATTCAAAATTTGTTATTACACTAATTGATTTTAATTAGTTAAATTAATTTTAATTCTAAATTTTATATATAAAAAATAAAGTTAAAGAGGAAAAAAAAAAGGAAGAAGGTAATTACACATATCTTTTAGTACTCTTCACCTATTATATCTATTATATTTTATATTATTATTAATAACTCATGCAACAAATATTATAATTAAATTTACAATTAAATTTATAATAAAAATAAATATATTTAATTTTAATATGAAAATGTTAATTAATTGACACGTGAATTTCCCGTTCTAATTTTACTAGTAAGAAATAAAAAGAGAACCTGTCCAGATTCAGATTCCGGAAAGTGCATGTAAGATGAAATGGATTGAAGATCCGGATTTTGGGGAGGTGTGGATGATGCATTTGCTAATACTAGTAAATAAAACCAACGTCATAACAAGATTACAAGACTACAAAATACCATCACGGAAATTGGATATCAAAGCAAGCTTTCCCCATCAATGAATACTATCAGTCCACACCATATTCAATTAAAATTTGGAATTGCAAAAAGAAATAGAATACATTTGTGTGTTTTGAATTCTTAACCCTTAATTTTCAAGATGAGGAGAGTTACTAATTAGGGAAAAGATGAATGATTGGAATGGTTATAATGTAGTCGAAAAATGATAATTTAACGACATGAATTTGGAATTGTAAAATTTGAGTATTTGAATTGAGTTCATTTTTTACGTGTAGAAGTCAACTCAAATTCTGAGTCAAACAAGCAATGCTCTTGATATGTGTATATATTCATTCATTTAATATTGATAGTAAATACTAACATTATTATGAATATTGTGATATGTATTATTTTATACTTTAAAATATCAATGATTTCTCGGCTACACTTTAGCACTATGTTAATTAAAATAGGAAGGCTGATATTTCATTTCTTGATCTCATTCTGAATTTTATAGTATTAATGAGTTAAGGACAAGAAATGCTACTCCAGTCCTTTCCCAAGGATGTAATATCAAATTATATTTAGATTAAAGGCACAAAAACAAACTTCTCTTTTTCAAGATAAATTCTAGCCAAGTAAAGTTTCCGCATTTATCTCTCTTGCTCTATTATAATTGTGCATGTACTTGTTACGTGTTTCTTGAATGAACTAGTAAACCAATTTAATCAAATTAGAGCTCCTTGTTCCTCCAAAAGGACCAGATTCAGAAATTAATTCTATGAAATTAAAGGTGGAAAAAACTGAAATTGGTTTTATGTGTTCGTTAAACATACAACATTGATTGGGAGTACACTCATTACACGATATGAACAACTCTCTCCCTTTATAAGACTTTTTAAGCGGTAGATGAGTCCATTTCAACATAGTGTTAGAGCTCACCGTTTGTTCAAGTGATGTGGGTTTTGGACTGCTCTAGTCCCTCTCTGTCTGCTCTGTACTTGCCCTATATGTTGCCACGTGTTGAACTTGGGTCTACCAGCTCACACGTGAGGGGGCCTGGTAAACATCCCACATCTTGAGAGTATATTGGACACTCACTATAAGATATGAACAACTCTCTTCCCTTACAAAGTATTTAAAAAGTAGATGAACCCATTCAACATTTACAATATCGCGAATAGTTTAAAATTTCATCCTGTGACGGGTGCTCTGCCCACTAGGAGTGAAGCCCAAGTGATCGACGAGTTTGTGATGTGAAAGTCCAAATATTAATTTAAAAGGTTTAAGTGCCATGTTGCCCTATCTTACCGCTCCCTTAAATCGAGGGCGACCATAATCCAACATATTAACAACACAACTCTTCGTTGGATTTCAAAAGATTTGTAATAGTGATATATATTGTGAACTAGTTTAGCATTGTATATAGTAATAATAATTACTTGTCCGATTTCCTTAGTCATTCAACAATACATAAATCTTCACTTTGTACTACAACTTCTCAGAGGCATAATCACGAAGCTCGATTTACTTAAGCAAGCTAGTTTAATTTCATTTCTTTTTCTAAAGTTTGGTCGACTCTATACCTCTTTTAACATCATTCGTCATTGTAACAATGGGATATGTTTATAGTAGACGCATGGTAAATCAGTTTGGAATATAGCGAAAATCGAAATGAGAGCATAGTCGAGGTAGATTCAAAGAGGTAGTAGTCAAGTGTTGGCTATATCTAGGAAGAGGGGCCTCCAATGGAAGCAAGTAGGATGTGATCCGTTAATTATATGTCGATCGATCGAACTGGGATTTCGTTATCTGAAACAACCAACGAATGAAGGAAGCAAGTTTGGGATATTTGGTGGCCAATCAAGTGGCCTATCTCTTAAAAGGTAAAGCGTGAAAGCGATGTGTTTGGTCATTAAACCATTTTGTCCGCCATTTGATCGATCACTCTTATGTACTATTGCCAAATTGTCGGCACACATACTCCTTTACTTTTTCCTACTCAAATAACAACTAGGATGGATCGATATAATTAGTGACTCATCTGTTTAAAATATTAATAATTATTCACGTGATAGAAAGTGCATCAATCCTCTTAAAAGAGTTCTAAGCGAATATAAAGAATGTTTTAATCAAATCATGTCTTATATGTTAATTTTGTCGATGGTTGGATTCGTGCTAGGGCCTAGCCCGTCCTAAAATAAGCTGGTGCTTGATTCGTCGTAAACTTTATCCGCATTAGTGGTAGGATGTTATGTTCAGTCTTTTTCTTCCTAGCCGTGAACAAGCGTACATATTTGTACTCTTATGATGCCAATCATATATTCTATCAAGGATAAACAGCTGATAATGGTCTTAGTTTGCATCAAACTGAGAGCCATGATAATGCAGATGATTTAGAATAGGATATTCACTCTGGCAATAACAATGCTGATGTTATTGAGTTGAGAAAGTCTTCAAGGTAACATTTTTCTTATACAAGTAAATATTCAATGTCTCATTTTTTGATCTGTGATAAACTTACTTTTGCATGTTAAAAATTGTCATATTACCACTTAAAGCATTTTTTCGGCGGAATATGCTCTATTAGATCCCTTCACACGTCTACACCTCAGTGTATTGCTGATTGGCAAAGGGGCAGATAAGTGCACTTATTTCTAAAAATAAGATTTCGGTTCGTTGAGGGAGCAAATCAAACTAACCGAAAACGTAACTGGTAGATGAAAAAGTAGCTGGTAACTTATCATAACTTATCAGGTAATTTTTTTTCTAAATAAATTAATATGATTAGTTTCTTAAACAAGCTAGCTGAAAAAAGCTAGCTTGTTTAAAAAGTTGCGTTATTCACGTAATAAATTTTTTATTGAGCTGAAAAACTAACTGAAAAGTTAATGGTAAACAGAACCTTAAAGTACTTCATATTGTTATAACCGCTATTAAAATTATTCGTGTAAATTGTTCCAACCTGATAGTTTACAGGTTCCATCGGCATTAAATTTAGCAGAATGCATCTGTCCATGTTTTGTTCTCCCAGCAGTTGTCAGGGTGAAGACACTTAGACAACAACAGGATACCTTCGCAAGGATTCCCCTCACAGAATTATGCATAGAGACCTTAAACCAAGGAATACACTGTTGGATCAACGGCCTCTTCTCAGTGATTAGCTCAACATTTCTTCGGTAGTGCTGATACTAGGAAATGACGGTGTATTACTGTATTAGCTCAATATCAACATCCTGCTTTATGTACTCTGGATTATGATTCTATGATCAGTACCGCCAAGTATCTTGAATTTATAACTAAAGACATTTGACAAACTTTTTTTTTTTTTTTGAAACGGCAAAGGTAACTAAAGACATTCGATAAACATAAATTCACTTGAATGTATATCTTTTCACATTCAGAAAAACACTCTGTATGATGCACCACAATGGGAGCAATTTGTCCATGCTGTAACTAAAAAAAAAAACAGAATAATGCAGGAAACATGCAATTGAAATCTCAGGCAACTCTTGTGCATTCTGGGTCTGGGACATTGAGCAATAAATTCACTTGAACGACTCTTCAAAGTAAAGATGTATCATGTTCTTTGTTACTGTTGCTTCCTTGCAGCTCATAAATGGCTTCGAAGCGTTGAAACAGAAGTTAGGGCCTGATTCCATCACACAATACAATGTAAAGAA
>JAYMSP010000882.1:0-39516 GCA_036897095.1 Plantago elongata | reverse complement strand
CCGCCGCCATCTCCACCGCCCCCACCATCACCTCCTCCACCTCAGTCACCACCACCACCGTCTCCTCCTCCACCACCAAGTTCACCACCACCTCCATCTCCACCACCTCCCTCACCATCTCCACCACCACCCTCCCCATCCCCACCACCTCCTACGCCACCATCTCCACCTCCACCAAGTTCACCACCACCTCCGTCTCCACCACCACCCACTCCATCTCCACCTCCACCAAGTCCGCCGCCATCTCCACCGCCCCCACCATCACCTCCTCCACCTCAGTCACCACCACCACTGTCTCCTCCTCCACCACCAAGTTCACCGCCACCTCCGTCTCCACCTCCACCAAGTTCTCCACCACCTCCGTCTCCACCTCCACCCTCACCACCACCCCCCTCACCTCCACCAGCATCGCCATCTCCACCTCCAC
Organism: Plantago elongata; assembly: GCA_036897095.1. NCBI lineage: Eukaryota > Viridiplantae > Streptophyta > Magnoliopsida > Lamiales > Plantaginaceae > Plantago > Plantago elongata. The sequence continues at coordinate 39,089 of JAYMSP010000882.1, read as the reverse complement.
CAAGGTCACCACCACCACCACGCCCATCTCAACCACCCCCACCATCTCCACCGCCACCTACATCCCCACCACCACTTTCACCTCCACCCCCACCTGCCCCACGCCCATCTCGACCACCCTCACCATCTTCACCTCCACCAAATTCTCCGCGGCCTCCATCCCCACCACCACGTTCACCTCCACCCCCACCTGCCCCACGTCCTGGTCGAGCGCCTCCAAGTTTCTAAACATTTTAACCACCACCATTATCTTCTCAAGGATCCTCTTCACCACCTCTCCCTCACCATCTCCTCATTATCGGACTACATATATGATACAAAATAACCATGCATGTACACTCCTACCCATTGCAATAAAATCACATGGAAACTACTTTCAGTTGTACCGTTGGAAAAATAATAATATCCCTAGTACAAGTACTATAAATGAGTTCAATGATTGAACTATCATGTAATTTTTGAATAAATATATATGTTACTAGAAGCCAAATTTGAGAAGCCATATAGAGTCAAGGATACGAAATGACAATGTGGCATATGACATATGACATATGTAGTTGTATGGTTGTAATTCCATCCAGACATGTATAAATACAATATTTACCACCATTTGAATCAATGCATATTTAATATATTGATACAATTAGACCAGGCAAGAAGACATGCACTAAACAAGACCACTTGTTTGCGTATAGATTTTGAAAATGTATGGATCGAGATTTGGTATAATGTGAACAAATGTATCATGTATACCTAAGAACACTATGAGACATTGTCTTCGATATATTGAACAACACATTGTATTAACTACGAAAGTTAAGCACAACAACACTAAAAGCTAAAATAAAGAGTAAATCAAGAACACCAGGTCTGGTTCAAATAATTCACTATAACAATAATGAATTACAACCCAATACACAATTTGAACAAAGTACAAAAGCTGTGAAAAATTACAAAACAGTAGATCAAACTAACTATCCTAATCCAGACAAAGCATTGAAAACTATCAAGAACACAAGGTGTTATGAATACACTTGACTGCGGCTCTTCTACGTGTTTGACCTACTTGACCTATAGTAGTATTTAACATAAAATGCTCCCCCTGGGTAACATAAGTCACACCTACTAACATCGTTAAACACAAAAGTAGCAGTTAAGAGTTATAGTTTCAGACCAATCATCCTACATGGAACAGACTTTCCAATCAAAATAAGTTCAAATTGTTCAGAGAATAACTAAGCTAAGGCATAGCAAAAGATCACATGAAAAGCATAAATAGATCATTCTGCAGGGTCACCATCTCCCCCTTTTTGTGTTGAAGCAATACATTCAACTCCTCTAGAGATCTCTAAAGACATGCAATTCCTCAGTCTTTTCTACAAGTTGCACTCATTGTCAGTGATCAACTGTCTAATTAGCAAAGCCATTTCCACCTGAAGTGAAGCTGCAGACCTAGAAAGGAACTTCAATATTAGCTTGGCAGAAGCCTTTTTTTTTTTTTGTATCAGGAATAATCAATCGAAGATCATGAGTCCTATTCCCATACACCAGTGACTTTGTAATGTTCATGACCTGGAAATTCTCCACTACAGTTTATGTGGCATTGGGAACGAAGTCTTGGTCCACCAGAAGCTTATATATCAAATGAGGAAAGGGTAGATTATACTTGGTTCCTTTCTTATGAGGAGCACCCTTGACCAACTTGTAAAACATGAAACCAAGTTCACTTGTGAAGTAAGAGGGACTGGAAGGGGGTACCCAGATGTTGGTGCTAAATTTTGCAACAGACCAGAAAGAGAGGTTACATTTACCATGTTCAGTTTTGGAGACCACATTGTGGTTTTGCCACCAACTACGACACTCATCACCTCATTCATATCCAAATCCTTATCATTCTCATCCTTAACCACTTCACCCAAACCCCATGCAACAGAGATCAAAGCAAGACTAAAGTTGTAATATTTTCCTCGAATAAAAACTTTGAGATATTTGGGGGAAAGGGAATTATCACAGTGAACAAAGAGATAAAGGTATAACTCCCGCACAACATCAGGCTCATAAGTTCTAGACCCAGACACAAAACCAAGAAGACCACAACTTTCCAGAAATTCATACACTTTATATTGCCTAAAATCACCTTCATGCCTAATACAAAGTTAATCCATGCTAGTTTTGAGATTTGGCGCAACTCCATAGAGGTTTCAAAAGCAATTTCGATTTATTAATGGGTTAGTGGAATCCCCGGGTTTCCTTGAACAGGTTCGATCCAACTGGGGGCAGCTCCTATGGAGGGCCGGGCTATGGTAATTGTATGGAATATGCTCAAGAGAGTCGACATATTATCCAGACTCTACAACATTGGTTCTTGGGTATCAAGGAGCGTCTCCTCACGGCTCGGGCTGACTTGGAAAGGACAATAAGGGCTGCTCCTCAACCGTATGAATGTGGGTCTCATCGAACGTGTCAAACATTGTACTAAGGGATGTCATGTATTAGAATGAGATTGATGAGAAATTAATCCGGCAGAATTCCAAGGTTGAATGGTTGTAGATAGGGGATGGGAATAATGCATACTTTCACGCCTCCTTGAAAGCAAAAAATCGTAACTTGGGGATTAAGAAGCTGCAGAAGATCGATGGTACTATGGTAACAACGTAACCCGAATTGGAAAATGAGATAGTGACCTTCTATAGACAGTTGGTGGGAGTGTCGAATAGGAGGCTAAGGGACTTGACATTTGTGTTGCGTGCAGGGGTTCAGTTGTCGACTTCAAATGCCACTTCCCTGATCGAAACCTTGTCCACAAAAGAAATCCTGGAAGCATTACAGGGAATTGACGATTTGAAAGCTCCAGGCATCGACAGATTCAATGCAAAGTTTTTTAAATCAACATGGGGTATAATTGGTGAGGATACTATTGCAACCGTCCAGGAAAAGAAATATATGTTAGTATTTGATCAATCAGCACAATGACTTATCCTAGTTTCAGAAAGGTGTTTAGTACTCTAGGTGACTTGACCATTGTAAAGAAGAAATGCATGATAGTTTTTAGAAACTTTGTAATAGGATGTTAGGTCTCTGAATGTAATTTTTATTTAATTCGAAGAAGACTAAGAAGGAGGCATCCAAGAAAAGGAGAAGACCTTTTGCACAAAGGTATCTGAAGACAAAGGAGGAAAATCTCCTCAGATAGTTGCTTCCAGAAACCTGTGTAAAGACTTGTGTTTTGCTCACAAAATAAAGTCACAACAAGTTTCTGAGACAACAAGTTTTTGAGAGATGGAACATGTTATGCTTCATAATGTTACATGCATCCGTTGACACTACATGATGAAATATAGTACAGTGCATTTAATGTTGGACAAAAATGTTACTATCCTTCTGTAGAACTCTCTCAAAAGAGATATACGTATGGGAATACTAATTTTAAGATATGAACGGATTGAATTTGAAATATGTCTAACGTATACTATTCAAACGACTATCAAATTCACCTATAAATATCTCCACTTAGAAGCTGAGAAATACACATACGAACTACGCTCATATCTACATATCAAGCAAGTATTCTCTCAAGCATTCATACTACAATTCTCCAAACTATCTGTTGTGACTAACAAGCTCGAGAATTCACTAGTAGTTCTAAGTGTCCTGATCCTTCAACAAGTAGTGTAATTTGCGAAAGAGTTGAAATGTTGGATAACTATCTAAGATTCATTCTCTTGAACAAATCTCACAAACTTGAGTCAGTTTAAAGAGAACCTACAATATACTGAGCAAGTATATCAAGTAGTGTCTTCTCTTCAAGCTCTCTGAACATAACTGAAAAGTTATAACTAAAGAGAAGCTAACCTGATAAGCATCATAACCAACACTATCAAGACGAGGAATACATTAAGTACTTGATTTGGGAAATCAATGAATAACTCCAACGTTATCTTGAGTACATGAATTACTTGCTCTAGAAGCAGGGGAACAACTCAGGGGACATTTGGTTGGGAACCATTTGTTATAAGAATCTTAGAATAGGATCAATTGTAAGGAGAATTCAATAATATGTTCTAGTGTATTCTAGGTCTCTGAAGGCCGAGTGGATTAGTTGGAGGATTACGCCATCTCCGGATACCACTATACTTGATGTGTCATTTACTTTCTGCATTTACATTTCAACAACTCAACACACATTTACTCCTTCTAAGCACAAACTCATTTATCTATCGCATAAAGACTTACGCTCTCTGATTATAAGTATCAGATACCTTCAAGTATATGAGAAATCGTGTTTATCGAATAAAAGCTTGAAAAGACTATGCACCCCCCCCCTAGTCTTTTTATTTGCCGTTATCTGGACCAACAGTTTACCCCATAACTGAATGTATCGAGCCATTAACTGCATCATTGTTACTCTTATCCCGAAGATTGCAGATGCAACCATGGTAAAAGATTTTAGGCCAATGTCATGTTGTACCACACTCTATAACAATTACAAAGTAGCGAATCCCTATCTAATCGCTTGGAGCTAGTTTGTGAGCTAACACATTATCAGCTTGTAATATCAATTATTGATGAAGTATTTATTTGATTCAATATTGTAAATGCAATATCGTATCTAAAAAAAGATCTTTTTTACTAAATCTCATAAAAGTCCCCCTAACATTTAGAGAGTCTGGAGAGACCCCTTAGTTTTTAACATATATTATCTAGTTTTTATATGAATAACATGTGTTTTAGTTTTGACAAATATTTATCTAGTTTTTCATGTTATATCTTTATGTTGTGCATTTGTGTTGAACCGTCTAATTTTTAATATGTATTGTCTAGTTTTATAATGATCTTGTTAAGTTTTATTATTTGTACCGAAATTTTATTCGGTGTAATATATATTGTTTATTTTTCACATATATTATCTAGTTTGTAAAAGGAATTCTCGAGTTTTTACATGATATTAAATTTATATTATTGTTTAGTTTTTACTTGACCTATTTTTAATGAATCCGGATCAAAAGATTATCGAAAAATTAACTAAAAAGTTGTTAAAAAAAATATAATTGTCTAGTTTTACCATTTGAAGGACTTCTTACCCGAATCTATTTTTTATCCCTTTCCAATTTTATCCATATTACACCGACCGATAATCGGTTTCCGGTTTCTACAGTTCTTTCACCATCTCGGGCGGTTTTGGGGTAGCCGGTGTTTTGGCGATTTTTATATATGCACATTCTCCACCGATCTGCCAACTGAGTTTCGCTACACCACTGCTAGAAGATTATCAGGTACGATCTTCTTCGTCACTATTCTCTCTACTTATCACCTGTAAACTATCGAATCTCTGTTTTCAGTAGCTCAGTTAGCTTAGAATTGTCATTTTAGTTTCGGAAATAAGGATCGGATCATAGTGAATTGGAGTTAGAGTAATTGTATGCTTGTGTTGTTGTTCATTTAATTGAGACTCCTAATTATTCACATTGCACACAGTGATTAGTGATACTTTTCTAATGGCCATCACCGATCAATTATGCACTGCTTCCGACTCCAGCTCCAGCTCCAGCAAGGTCTGGATTGCTCACGGGTTGGCGGCAGTAATCGCACTTGGTGCCGGTGGCTACTTCTATTATAGCCACCGCTATGGTAGATTTAGGAGCCGAGTTGTCGGAATTATACCAGCTCGCTTTGCTTCCTCTCGCTTCGAAGGCAAGCCGCTTGTTCAGATCCTTGGCAAGCCCATGATCCAGGTTTCTTTCTTGTCGTAAACAAATAGTTAGGCCATGTTCGTCTGCAAACTCATTTATCAATTCAGTTCAGATCTGCATAGTTATATTTTTATACTACGGTTGAGATAATTGCAGTCGAAGAGAACATAGACTTGCTATATATTTGAGGTTCTTGCAAGGTGATTTACCTCTTTAATAAAACTATTACTCATTAATTTTGTCTGATTTGTGACAGAGGACGTGGGAAAGAGCGAAACTTGCAACATCTTTGGATCATGTTGGTATGGCTCGATCCTGATCTGTGGTATGTTTACTTTTTGTTTGAAATCTGATTGGTGGCTACTGATTTTGAGCTTCATTGTGGGTGCGTAGTTGTTGCGACAGATGATGATAAGATTGCTGAGTGCTGTAGAGGGTTTGGGGCTGATGTGGTTATGACATCAGTTGCCTGTCGAAATGGTATGTAGAATCACATTTTTTGTTTCATGGATCATTTTGGTATGGTAAATAAATCTTATTACCTTATTTTCTTGAACACCGTAGGCACAGAGAGATGTAACGAAGCTGTTCAAAAGCTTGAGAAACAGTATGATGTTGTTGTGAATATTCAGGGCGATGAACCGCTTATTGAACCTGAAATAATAGATGGAATTGTCGCAGCATTGCGGGTAATGTTTCTTTGCAATAGCTCACTACATGATTCTCATGGTAACTTTGATCTATAGTTCATCAGTTTGATGCATTTTGTTAAGGCAGATGCCTCTTTAATTTCATGTGGAATTCGTGGATTTTTTTTTTAATGGTTCTAAGATATCAAATAAAGCTTAAAGTTGTTGGCTACATACTTTTCTTGTATCCCTTCTACGCATGTAACCATGAAACATTGAGGATAAAAGTGAATATTACCATGAAATGACTTGAGGTCTGACATCAGCGGACATTCTGAAGAGGGGAGAAATATTTTGTTCTTGCAGTGGAACTTAAGCTGAATATTGGTAACTGTACTGGGACAAAATTAAATGAATTACTACTAAAAACTGAATAAGGGGTTCACCTGATGTATTTACTGAACTGAATATTAGAGTCTTCTTTGTAAATTTAATTTTTTACTGGAGTATGTACTAATATCTTTGATTATTCAGATATCAGTGTAAGCCTTGGTTTAGGAATATTCTTTTCGAAGTATTATGACTGATGATACACTGAGCATAAATCCATATCAAGCTATAAAATCCTTGTCATGTAGGCCTTCACGCAAAATATTGAGTAACAACTAAGATGCTCTCTTTTATAGATCAACAGCTTTATGACTTCAATTGTAGCTTGTTGCCTGTATACATGAATAGATACCCTTGCGACAAATGTGAAGTAGTCTTATTCCATGAGTTAGAGAAAATTCTGGAGGAGTTTTGGAAAGACACAATAATTTTTAATTGGCAAGCTAATCAGTTTTGCCTACAATTCACTTATAATTTGTAGATTTGGATTCCCAAAATTGATATTATGACACTACAACACTACAATGTAAATATCTATCGGTTTCCATAAAAAGAGAAATGTAAATGATTGGTTATGTTTCCTTGCCCAATTAGACTTGAAGTTTACGCTTAGTGGTGCATTTAGAATTTTAGATATTATCCTCATGTAATGGAACTGGAATTATTATCTTCTTTGCTTCTGCTATTGCACATTAATGATATGATCTCTAAGGGCAATGCATTTCCGTAATTGTGTCTTGTACAGGTTTCTCCGGATGCAGTCTTCAGCACTGCAGTTACTGCCTTAAAATCTGAAGATGCTTTTGACCCAAATCGTGTAAAATGCGTGGTAGATAACCGTGGTTATGCGCTTTATTTCTCACGAGGACTCATACCATTTAACAAGTGGGTTCTTTTCCAAGAATAAATCTATAGGTAGTTTATCTCACATATACAATCCATTTTTTAATTTGATTGATTCTGATGGATGCAGGTCTGGGAAAGTCACTCCCCAATTTCCGTATTTGCTCCATCTAGGTATACAGGTGTTATTCCGAACTTAGTACTTGTCAATATTCCTGTTCCAGAGGAGCATATATGCATAGTATTGAAATTTGGTGATAAATGATAATGATGTAATTTTTTTCCTTGCAGAGCTTTGATTCAAAGTTTCTGAAAACATATACGGAGCTGGCACCAACTCCACTTCAGCTAGAAGAAGATCTTGAGCAACTGAAGGTCCTTGAAAATGGATACAAGATGAAGGTGCGATTAAGAGTTTCACCCAACTTTTTTTTTTCGGAGATTGAAGAATAATTCCAGTACCAAAATAACAGTCCAAGTAGATGCTGACATAACATCCAAGCTCAACGAAAGCGACAAGCAAAACAGAAAGAACCAAAACTTAATTACAAAGCATGGTCAAAAAACAATTGCAAACCAGGATGCTAACTAATCCTACTCTAAATAGTAGTATCAATGATCATTCTATCAAGTATTTCTACTGTTGCAATACTTGCAAATTCCTCGCAGACCATATAACATATATTCTCAGCAAAAGCAGCACGAAGTAGATTAAAATGCCAACTTTTACCACCAGCTCTTTCATTATTCATTGCAATTCCTGAGACCATGGCAAGGGAGCATAATGTCACCGGATAAAACTCTAAAAGACTTGACCCGTGCAGCACTAGACTAGTTCGTCTCTAGACTAGCTAGAAAGCCTTCTATCAGAGAGCGGAATATGTGTGTATGAAGAGTATGTTAGAGAGTTTGGAAGTTTGCTTGATTGATCAAAATGGTGAGGCCAAAAATTTATACATGATTCCACCTCCTTTAAGGAAGAGTAGGAGAGTGGGAAGAGCTATCTAGAGTAATCTACTTCTAGATCTATCTACTAACTTCTAGATCTATCTACTAATTACAAGTACTAATTCTCTACAATTTACATGATACATCTAAAGAATTTCCATCTTCATGGCTCTTCACGATCTCTCTAGATAATTACTTCTGGACTTGGACTTGGGCCGCACAAAGTAGATGGGCGTGACAATAAGCACACTTCAACCACTGCAGCACCTGGCACCAAATCCCTCTAGTATGAACATTAGATGCTGAAGTGATTCATATTGCCCACACAAGACACAACACATCAGTTATCAAACCAAACCTCATCAATCTGTCCTTAGTAGGTTTCCTCTCCAAGAAACATAATTAACCACTTAGTAAACAAGGCCCTTGGTCTAGCAACATTACTACAAGATAATCTCTGCCAAGGAACTGTCACAGCATGAACCGTAGTTCCCTATACAATCATTTAGTACCAAATTTCCCATTTTGTACAGCAACTTGCCAGGCACTAGCAGTCACACTACTTGTCTACAATTCAAAATAGCCTTTAAAAGCCAGGAACAAGTAGTAGGTACCTAGAACTCAGAAGCTGCATTCCCTATAAAAAAAATTTAAAAAAAAAGAAAGAAAGAGAGAGAGAAAGAAAAGAGTACACTTAAACCACATCTTATCAGTGTTTGGTTTGGTTTTACTGAATTTGTTTAGTTTCATATTTAGTTTATGAAGATACCTGGCCCAGATTTATTTGGCATTGCACTGTGTTTAGTTGATACTTACATATCGCTTCATCTTGAAAAGATGCTAATGAATGCTATTGTTATGGTCCTCGATCCTCAATGTGCAAGTTATTTCCAGCATGTTTGTATCGAGAGCAGAGGATATAGGAAGGGTTCAGTTATATTTGTGTGATGCATGTGTTTTCCAGTACCAGTTTATTCACCTTTTAATCCTCTGCAGGTTATAAAAGTGGACCATGAAAGTCATGGTGTTGATGTCCCAGAAGATGTGGAGAAAATAGAGAACTACATGCGTGAAAGGAATTTACAGTAGTGTAAACTTGCATATAGTATAAGCTTGACAAGGTTGTATTGTTGGTATGTATGCACACCCACCCACCCCACACACACACACAGACAAACTCTGATGGCTAGTTTCGAACGTGTATGTTCCTATGTAGAAATTGAATTACTAACAGTTAAGTCCGACTAGGTATGTAAAGGTTAACTTTGTATTGGAAATTTTGGTTTTGTACTTTGTGCTCCTCTTTCTCTAATTGGTTGATCTCAATTGATCTTTCATTTTGTTTATAGACTACTTTCTTGGATGGGGATGCCCCAAATTGAGTTTCAACCTTACAAAACTATGAAGTACTAAGGCTTTTGAATTTGTATTTAGCCAGAGCAAAGCTGATCTACGTACAAGAAAAAAGTTTTAAAAAAATGAGAAAACAAAATGAAATGAATAATGAAGTTGGAAAGAAATGTTGAACGAAAATAGATTTTGAGTCTCACTGCTGCAGTAGAATGTAGAGTTGCTGAGTGAGTAAACTGAGTGGAATGTCGGGGCGAGTTGCACTGCTGGAGATGGTCTTAGTCTCTAACGAGCTTGCTACAACAACAAAATCTCCGCGCCTAGATCATAAACCTGTTGCAGAATAGCTAGCTTGCGACTGTTGTAGCCTATAGAATTGTCCCTTGGCATAAATAGCGAAACATGATTTTCATATAAGCTCTATTTAGTAACACATCCAGGCACCCGGCGAGTTATGGGTCGCAAATCTGATCTGTGAAGATCGAACGTTGAATGAACAGCTTGTCAGGGAGTTGTGCTTGGAGGAAGATGCACGTTTAATTCTGGGAATTCCACTATCGAGATATCCAAGACCGGATAAGCTGGTGTGGAATGGCACGAATTCAAGAGTCTACACAGTCAAGGGTGGTTAGTATAAGGCTCGGAAGTACATGAAACAACAACAGGAGATAAGGCAAGGATCGGGTTCTTCATCACACTCGAGAGACAACTGGGACTTCTTATGGAAGTCGAATCTGCCGGAAAAGGTCAAGATTTGCGTCTGGCGCTTAGCCAAGAATGTTGTACCGGTCATGAAGCAGCTGGTGCGGCGGAAAGTGACTACGGACTCTACCTGTCCGATTTGTTTGAGTGGGGAAGAGTCTATGATTCATCAGTTGCGAGAGTGCCACTTCTCTCGTCAAGTATGGGCTTTAAGTAATTTCCCTATGAGATGTTAGAGCGTATTTATTGATACTGCTGAAGAATGGATATGGAAAATGCACGGCGAATTAGATAGAATGGAATGGGAGTTTGCAATGACGCTTCTTTGGAGCATGTGGTACACCCGTAATCAGAAGCTTGTGGAAGGACAAATGAATGATGCGATGGAGGTGGTTGACTTCGCCCGGCATTTCTTGAGAAGTAGAGCTGAAATTTTGAATACTCATGCGCAGAAGTTAGCTGCTGTGAGGATGCAACATGCGGGAAATTTGGGGAGTCGTAGGAGTGAACAGGGGAATAGCCATACGGTTGATCCAGAGGTTGTCCCCAATGCGGATTCAACAACAGTGTTGCCAGAAGATGGTTTTGCATGTATAAATGTGTATGCAACATTCGGAGTTGATGGATCAAGAGTCGGGATTGGTTATGGGGTTTAGATGCATGATGGTCTCCTGGCTCGGCGTCAAGAAACGGTGAATCAACCACTATCTCCACAGTTTGTGAAAGCCTAAGCGATTCGAGTTACAGTTCAATGGGTGGTCCTGCAAGGCTGGGAGCGAATTAAAGTTTATACTGATTGCATTGCTTTGGTGTCTTTATTTCAGTCTTTAGAGTTTGAGTTTTTTTAACTTATTATGTCTGACATTCAGGAGTTAGCGTCTTCTTTTGATTTCTTTAGTTTAGACTTTATATGTTCCCCGTATTATGTTAGCTCATAAACTAGCCTTGTACGATGAGATAGATGCATTGAACGGTTTATCTTCCTCGTTTGATTATATGACAAGTTTTTTATTGGACCTAAAAATAAAATTCTAACTGCCAATTGATTATTATGTAGGTAATTAATTAATTTTAAATAAGGTAGATTATAGCTAATAATATATTAGTAACGGCTTAAGTAGCTGATTGATTAATATATTTTTATAAAATTGTACATAAAAATAAATCAACTATCTTTACTAATAAACTTTATGCACAACCTCATCATATCAGCTTAGATTACCAATTACCAACTAAATGTAAAATGCAACCGATTAATATTATTGAAAAGATAGGTTTAGTGTTTGGTTATATAATTCAAGCTCAATTTAAATTGAGTTAGAGTTCAGAGTTATGTGTTTTGTATTTGGTGTTAAATTGTAATATCTAAATATTTTGTAGGGTATTTAAATATGAGAATGTGTATCTCAATAGTAATTAAATTGGGAGTAAAGCATGATGTGATGTTCGAGCCCCGAGTCGCCGACGGTGGTGGAATTTTATTCGAAATGGAGTGCCAATTCTGTCTTGTGTTTAATTTGTTAATTTATCACTAATTGTAACTCGAATAGATGATGTAAAATATACAATATATATCGAATTTTAAAGAAAAAGAAAAATAATAACTAAATTGGAATAGAGTGGTAATCCGAATGGATAAAAATATTTACAATATATATCGAATTAAAAGAATAATAATAACTAAATTAAAATTGAATATTATAAATGAGAGTTAAATACAAAATATAAAAAGATGATTTAATTTAATTTAATTTAAATTAATTAAACTCGAATAGGAAACGAACAATTTCAGGTCATAATTGGAAGTAGAAAGAAGTAGCTAGTTGGGGTCCGCGCCACAAATGAAGACAAAAAAGAAGAAAACATGAACCTGAGAAAATGAAAGGAATCATTGAGAACAAGTAGACAGACAGCTACTACTACTAGTCCTTTTCTCTTTTCTTGCAAATTCAACGGCTAATTTGAACAAGAGCAATGGAAGCTGGAAACGATGAAGATGATTACAAGAGAAAGGAACGCATTGTCCTTGCTGCAATTTCCCTCCTTGCATCTCTCGCCGTCACTTCCCTTCTTCTCACTTTCGCTTACTACTGCTATCTCCGCCACAAACTGTCCAGGCGCTTCAAGACCCACCAAAAAAGTTTCAATCTTTTCCCCTTTTTCTACTTTTTTCATCTTGCTGCATTTTCTTTATCTTCTGTGTATCTTGTGAGTAGATTCTCTTTGTTTTGTAATAATGTACCCTCTCAATGTTGGACTACTGCTTCTTTGGGTTTGACATTTGTCTATCTTTTGTAGAGTCTTAACATCATTGAGCTTTGTAGAGAGTTTAATGATTTATTCGTTTATTTATTTATTGCGAAAAGGCCGATTAGTGGCTTCAGTATCTTGATGAAGGGTATCTGTTGTTAGTTGTTACATTCTCTTGTAGTCTTGTAGAGGGTTATGAATATGCTACTAGTATGTTTTTCTTTTCTCCATTTTCAAAAACACCTTTGTTAGTGGCTTCTGTTGATGATGTATTTGGGTGATTACATGATTTTGTTATTAATTTAAATGCATGAAAGTGGAAAGGTTTGGTTTTAAATGGTATACACTTGCCATAGTTGATCTCTGTAATGTGTGTAAGTAGTTGATTTTACTATAATTGGGGTTTGGGTGGTGAGGGAGAAGAAGGTTGCTTTGCGTAATGTGCAGCCAATTTTTTCCTTATGCGCAACTCACTATATTGCTTTCTTCTTGCTGTGGATGTGTTGACAATATAGTGTTTCGTAATATTGACTGCCTTTCTATATTTGTCATCTTTGTCAGAGATATGTAGTGATGAGAAAGTTGGCCAAAATATTCAAATTGCAGTAGAGAAAGGACTTCGGGTGTTTACCTTCAAGCAGCTACATTCAGCCACCGGTGGATTTGGGAAGTCTAATGTGATTGGGCAAGGAGCGTTTGGTTTGGTGTACAGAGGAGTGCTCCACAATGGTAGGAAAGTTGCAGTGAAGTTGATGGATCAAGCTGGGAAACAGGGAGAAGACGAATTTACTGCAGAGGTCAGATATTCATGCATAAATTTCCTTTAAATTGTGTGAAGTTCAAGATTCCAATTTAACTACTTCTTTGTGTTGTCTGATTGAGCATGTGAATGTTGTTTGTTTTCTTACTGTGTGTATATCAAATTATAGGTAGAGTTGTTGGGTCGGCTATGCTCACCATATTTGCTACAGTTGGTTGGTTACTGCTCGGAAAGTAGCCATAAATTGCTGGTTTATGAGTTCATGGCCAATGGAGGTCTACAGGAGCATCTGTATCCCGTAACTGGTAAACACTTTTATCAATTCTTGACTATAGGTACAAGATGCTTGTGGTGAGTAAGATAACTAACAAGTATCTTGTTTTCTAGATATGACCTTACTTGAATTATGTTTGATGTTTTTACTTGAATTATGTATGTATTTTAAAGCTCCAGAGTAACACATGAAAATATATTCACCTATATTCATCTGTTTATGTACTTGGTCTGATGTATATTTTGTTTTATGATACATATATCAGACTAGGTTTATGTCTATCATGAGATGTATCCTAAGATATTTATGGTTGTCGTAGTATTATCACATTTTTAAGCCTGAATATATTCTATATCATAATCATCTTTTGTCAGCAGCACCGTATGCTTATTTAGTTATTATGTGTGAATTTAGATCTAACACTATCCAATAGATGGTGGTCTATGAGTCTGTGTAGCAATCTGCCCTTTGGCTTTAGTGTTAGTGGCTTGCCATAAATTGCAAATTCAGTGTCTACAATATGCATATGCTGTAAAGTAATATCTCATGCCTCTTGCTTAAAACATCAGGAAATAAAGTTGTTTCCTCAGAATTAAATTGGGAAACCCGGCTGAGGATAGCTTTAGAGGCAGCAAAAGGATTGGAGTACCTCCATGAACACATCAACCCCCCTGTAATTCACAGAGATTTCAAAAGCAGTAACATCCTTCTAGACAAAAGTTTCCATGCCAAAGTCTCTGATTTTGGTTTGGCCAAACTTGGTTCCGAGAAAGCTGGCGGCCATGTTTCCACGCGAGTCTTGGGCACCCAAGGATATGTTGCTCCTGAGTAAGACTATCATCTACAATTTTTATGTTCATATATATAAAATATTTTCCACCATTTGAAATAGTTTGCAGCCCTGTGACATTGACCCTCCCTCGTACTTTTTTGCAGATACGCTTTGACTGGACATCTGACCACAAAATCGGACGTTTACAGCTATGGAGTAGTCCTCCTAGAGTTACTGACTGGAAGAGTTCCAGTTGATATGCAAAGGCCACATGGGGAAGCTGTTCTTGTATCCTGGGTAAGTATCCTGCATTTATAGTCATTCCTTTCGTTGATTTGTCGGACTAGTGCTAGTAGAGCATTATAACGCCTTCAAAATTTTCATGCAGATTATGCACCTCTTTATTTTTTTGGCGAATGCAAATTGCCTCTCTATGTAGTTAAGGATATGAGTTTCTTTTTTCCAATTTTATTTCTTTTCCTGCTATATCTTAAACTCTATAAAGTAAAGTCATTTAACTTTTGGTTTTCGGCAACAGGCATTGCCACAACTTACAGACAGAGACAAGGTGGGTGAGATTATGGATCCGGCATTAGAAGGTCAGTACTTGATGAAGGAGGTGATTCAAGTAGCTGCTATCGCTGCCATGTGCGTGCAGCCAGAGGCTGATTACAGGCCTTTGATATCGGATGTCGTTCAGTCTTTAGTGCCTCTAGTAAAACACCACAGATCCTCAAATGCAGGTACCTGCCAGAATTCTCAAGTCCAGCAATCCCCCAGGACCTAGGACACAGTTAACACCACTTGGATCTGACAAACCTAGTTCCACATTTCATGCATCCCATATTTTCTCTAATCTATTTAACTTGATGTTGATTGAACTACTTTAATTTGTAGTTTGACGGTAACTATGAGAAGACGAACTAGGTCTTGGGACATGAAGTTCCCTGGCAGAAAAAAAAACACCTTAGTAATTAATGTATGTCTTGGGACATGAAGTTCCAGAATTGATGATTTGATGAATGAGGTTGAATCGTGGTTCGATATAAATAGAATATGTTATACTGTCTCGAAGTTGGATACCTAAGTATACTGTAATTCCGAAAGCATAAGAATTTGAATCTAACAGTACACGACTCGTCGACGCCCCACAACAATATAGTAAAATCTTTTCTGGCAAATACATACTTGACTTCAGAAAAAATCAAGAATAAAAACAGAGTAGGTAATGTACCAAAGACTTGATCCCCAAGTTCTGGAAATTCCACCGCAATTTCATTTGGAGATTATTCCACCAACGAAGGTAATGTGTTGCTTTCTGATACGACTTCACTCAACTGCTTTGAATATATACTACTATAAATTATGCATTCAAGAAGTGTTTCACATAACCAAAGCTAGAAGAATCATGTCCATAGATCGAAATAAAGAGATGGAACAGTTGACTGAGGATTTCAGCAAGGTACTCTGTTCCAAAGATCGATCGTCACAAATCATTGACGATGCGATTGGCTCTTCAAGTACTTCTCTTCGCCGAGCCACACCAAAGAAATGTAAAATTGAAGATGTAGTAAAAGACAGTGTTCTCCATTTTCTTCCTGCGAAATCGCTCCTCAGATTCAGGTTAGTCTCCAAGGTGTGGGATCAATGGATCACGAGTCCCCTCTTCTCATTCCATCAGAGTTACAGCTTTCGTCAACTGTCCGGTTTCTTTTGTCAATATGACGAAGGAAACTACAGGTTTCTCAGCCTGGATGATCCTGCTTATGGTGTTCCTATCCCTGCCTTGAGAATCATACCAGAATCCATCAGCATCAGAAGCTCTTCTGGCGGTTTGCTTCTTTGCCAAGGGAGTAATGGGAAGAACACCTACTACATATGCAACCCTGCAACTGAGAACTGGAAAGAGCTTCCTGAACCAGAGCTATATCACGAATATGATTCTGCATCAGTGTTGGCCTTTGAACCTTCTGTGCGAAATATGTATGCACATTATCAGGTTATTTGTGCAGTGCGTTTGTTCGATCAGCCTGTTATTTGTTTCGAAGTGTACTCATCTGCAAGGAGGTCATGGACGCAATCTGGTGCTGTCTACTTGGAATCTGATGCTATCTGCGTTGAATTTGGATCTTCCAGTTTCTCAGGTAAGCTGAAACTAGTTTATTAGCATTTCTTCTTCCTGTTTTGTATACACTCTTTGAAACCTGAACTTATCCCAATTCCCACATAAGAAGGCAGTGGATTTTACATGAAAGGAACTGCTTACTGGATCTTGTCCTCAAGACAAGTGCTCGCTTTTGATGTTGAGAACGACTGTTACGAGATTATGTCTCTACCTTCTGAGTGCCCCCCTGGTGGATTCTTGACACAGATTCATGGTGTGCCATGCTATATTGGTATTATGAATTCGACAATTGGTGAGTACTTGATTAAGATCTACAGTGGAATGGACTTGGCGTCTGAACAGATATTCCGGGTCAATCTTGATTTGGAATATTCAGATGAGATTCGAGAATACCAGGTCCTACCCTGCTTTCACAAAGGCCAAGTGTTTTTTCTTGTGGAGAGTTCAGTATATTCATATCGGTTGAGTGATCAAAGAATTGAAGTCATAAGCAGGAACGGAGTGTGTTCTTCATGGACGATTGTTAGTTATCTGCCATATGTTAATAGTCTTGTGAGTGTTGTCTAAGCCTGAAGAAGTTGAATTCTCACCAATCTTCTGGGAAAAATAAGTACCACCCTAAGTCCCTAATTATGCAAGGATTTCAACCTGTACTATAGCAGCAAATAAGTAGATGCTTGTATAGTATCACAACAGTTTTGTTATTTATCTGGCTCCAAATGTCAAAGTTACACTCTCAGCAAATTACAGATTTATCTCTCTGAAGGAATCAAGAGAGAAATTTGTAATCTTTTAGTTCAAGAATTAATCCTATTTTATTGAAGTTCAATGCCCCATCTATATTTTTTCTCAATGAGTAAATCATTGGTGTCGAAAAATGTTGTGCATAAATACTGCATCTTATTTTGAGGTGTATTAAAATATGCAAACTCAGATCCCAGTCTATATTGATCTCTGGCCCATCAATGCCTGATACTATGAACACTTAACCTGACTTGGTGACCTCATGTATAGCATTGGCCAAGTAACCAACATTGCCCGAAGTGACTCCAGCCATACTGTATCAGGGAAATATCAGAAATGGTAAATTCATCAAAATATAACAGTAATTTAGAAAATACAGCAAAAACAGCAAAATGAAGGGTCAGATAAATGATCATGTTACCTTATACGGCCATTCCGAGTCATGTAAATATGGAATTCTTTTGTCAGCCGATCTACTTGTTCAGGAGTCATTCCACTATAACAAAACATGCCAATCTGTATGCAAAAACAGTAATTGTTATGCCCATGTTATGGTAGTTCAGGAAACTAAAATGCAAGAGGAATCAAGAATGCAAGACCTGCTTAGTTATGTGCTCCCATGAAAGAGGTGAGCCCAACTTCTCAAGATTTTCTCTTAGAGAGGTTCTCATTCCAATGATCCGATCAGCCATTCCCTGCAGGGAAAAATGTTTCAAATGATGAGTCTCCGGAAAAGCAACATTGAAATAAATAAAAACTTAAATCAATACACCCAGAATTCTTGCTCTCAAAACCAAACTTTACATGACTACAGGTCTATAAATATCAGGTACATCATGTTTTCTATTTCTTCTTCTTTTTTTTCACCCTGAGAATATGCCAACTTTGACTGCCACGAAGATTATTCGTTTCTATGTTTCCTATACCTTTCACAAATGACGACCACAGAACTGACAAGTAGTAAGTAATGATAGAATTCCTAGGCCAATAAAGATATTATGCAAGTAAAAATACAGTTCAGGAACATTACTTTCACTTCCTTCAGCCATAACTTTTTCAAATCTGGATCACCAAGAATGATAGAGACTATAAGAGCACCGTGGACAGGTGGGTTACTGTACATTGGTCTTGCAAGCTGCTGCAACTGACTTTTCACAGCCACGGCTTGCTTTTCATCTTCACAAACCATACTGTAAGTGCAGAAGTATCAGCAAAAGGCACCTTAAAATCTTCTCAGTACAAACTGTGACATATTTCTGGATGGATATGCATGCATAAATATTGCACTTGTGTCACAATATATGCACAAGTGATTTCTTCAACAAAAATGTTTGTACGAGATGTATGTTAGTTACTGCATTTATATCTGAGCTTGAACTGTTTTTCCTAGATTTTACAGATAATCACAAAAATGGTTGTGAGGAGAACTGACGACTGCTTAGAATTGGACCATATACAAAATATTTCATTTTCTATCCAGCTGAAGATTAGGAATAAAACATGAAATATAAGTGTATAAAACAACAATATACCTCAGACAACCAACTCTCTGACCATAAAGTCCCATATTCTTTGCATATGATTGAGCACATCCAATCATGTGGCCATCCTCAAGAAAAATCCGAATTGATTTGGCATCCCTTTCTGGATCACCACTAGCAAAACCTTGGTATGCCATGTCAAATAAGGCAAAATGTCCTTTAACCTGAAGGTAGTACATACAAGTCATTGATTCGAAAGGTGTGGTTTCTACCAGTATGAGATTTGAGCAGTAATATGAAAACATGAGCAAGCAAACAACTTTGTAAATGACAAAGATGCCACCTTGAATGCTTGCGAGATCTCCTTCCATTGTTCTTCTGTAGGATCCACGCCAGTTGGGTTATGAGCACAAGCGTGAAGCAGAAAAAATGAACCATTTGGTGCATTCTGTGACAATTAAAACAATGAGAATTGGTAACCCCATGATATGAGTGAGAAACAAGAGTCAAGTTCATTTTGTACCTTCACATCCTCCATTAATGAACTGAAATCCAATCCTTTTGTTTCCGGATGATAATAACGGAATGTTTTCTGTGGGACATTAGCATCTCTCCAGATGTTGTGATGACTATGAAGATATTTAAAACATATTATGAAGAGATCAGAGATGGAACTAAGTTTGAAATAGGATCACAGAATGCTAGGCAGTGTGGAAGTAGACTTATTAGAACTTCATGACTACAGGTACATGACACAGACAGAACAACACTAATTGAAAATGCATACTTTGCCCAGGTTGGGACAGGAATGTAGACTTGTGAGTCAGGAGAAAAACGTTTTTGGAAATCAGCAAAGATCCTGCATGCACCAGTCCCTGACAGAGCCTGTATTGCTGCAATTCTCTTATCTTTAATCAAGTCAGAATTCTCTCCATAGGCAAGCTTCAATGTTTCCTCCACCATGTTCATACTTCCCCCCATCGGAAGATATTCCCTATATCAAGAAAAGGACTCAAACTTCTGCTTGTTCAGTTGAACATGGATCATCGTATTAATGAGTTTTAAATTGATTTATCGCACATGAACATGATCAACTACTATTTAGAAAAACATATAAAGATTCACTTAAGTAACCAGAAAGGTGAATACTAAAATATAGTTTGAGCAAGACATTGAGATATAAATAATCCTGAAAAGTTTGGGAAGACATGGAGAGTTTCATGTAGTTTACTGTACCACATTGCCACCTTATCCAATCCCAAATGCAACCTAGACACCTCAAACTACCAGTTTCCCAATTGATATAGAAGTACAAGATCAACCACAGATTCCAGAATTGAGAAGCCATACATTATGTATAATCATAAATTCGGACATTCACCATCTTCTATACTATCAGTAAATGTATTACAGCTCTTGAGATCTCCCTCACACAACAAGACGTACATTTCATTTCCCAAAAGTGCTTATAAAAGGCCAATACAGCCCCAAAAAACTCAATCTGGTTATGCAGTTATGCAGTTACTAAGGAGCTACATAGACATATTGATTGATAAGATCGGTGATTTTCTTAAAACATAGTCCGTCCCTAGATAAGACTTACTCATTATCGTGGCAGCAATTAGATTGCAATGTATCTATAAAATAATTTCCGTTTATATAAAAACACGTGCTAGTGATTTAACTAGATGAGCAACAGGATACGCACTAAATTTCAGGTACCAAATGCACAACAGTATTATGAATAAACTTAGGTTAAAAGAGTGAGAGTAAATGAATGTAACAGTCATTGAATCAAGTAGAAGAAGATAAACAGAGAGGAAATGTGAAAGAATAGTACTCGTAAATGAGTCAATAGAGAAGGCTAATAAAGTATAACTAACATATTCAAATTGCCAGCAACTCTCCGTTCTGCTTCCCTAACACAGTCGAGCACAACCGGCTTTCCGTTATCATCGCGATACGCACCCTTTCACCAACACAAATCAGAATCAAAATTACTGTTGAACTGGAATGGATCATCACACATTCATTTCACTTTCACACCAAATAATAAAGAAAGAAAAAAGGAAAAGGAAGTTAAGAGTGAGTGACTGACCACTCCAACATTAACTTTATCGGGACTAGGATCGGCTAGAAAAGCCTCGGTGACACCGAGGATCGGATCCTTGGGTGCCGGATCGACGTGGCGCCACCAGGCTGTGGACATGGATCGAGCGAAACGAGAGGTGATGATCCGACCTGAAGAGGTGCCTCGAATAAGTTGCGCCATTGGAGATGATGATGAAATGAAATGTGAACAAACCAAAGCAGAACAAAAGAGAGAGTAGCTCAGCTGATTTCTATGCCTCTATGGTATACTTATGATAGAAACAGTGTTTTTATTTCTTTTTTATTTTTTTATTTTATAGATAGATTTCTTTATTTATTTCATTTTTCCTCCCTTTCTCTCGAGAAGCGGGATTCATGTAGTAAAGACAAAATATCATATCATCATCTCCTGAAGGGACGGATTTACGGGTTTTACCCCATTTTGTTTGATTTTGTTTTCCCTTTCCGAGAGCACAAGTGACGTTGAGATAAATTGGATCCGTTTGAATGAATATGAATAATGAATATATTATAGTTGAATTGTTAAAATTAGTATTTGGTATATAATTATAAATTTATAATTGTATAAAATATTATAAATTTATTATATAAATTGTGTAAAAAATAAATTATTAGTATTGTGAGATGATTAGTTAATTTCGTAAAAAGGTGTTTGATAGTTTTTGTATATTGGAATACTAATTTTATTTGAATATTGGAATAATGATGTTATTTTATCTTAATGAATAGTTACCTTATAAGCTTGAATTTAGGTAACATCATGGATTTTCTAATTTATCCAATTTAAATTGCATTCCAAACATAAAAACAACATCATTTGAATTGTATGCCAATCAGCCATTAGAATTTTATATTTCACATATACGATTATATATGAAACAAAACGTAATATTGTAGACTTGTAGTCATTTTATCCGATTGTACTATTAATAGGCATATAGATCGGTCATGATTTAAAAGCAATCTTATACGCTTCGGGATCGCCGAATCACTCTGATCCGGACACATGAAGACGCGGGTTCGACCCAACACTACTAGTAATGATTTATACCCATGAGTAATGCAGAGAGTCCGACTTACACGGGTTGTGGTCCGAGTCCAACTCACCCTTTACCTCCCAAAGTGAGGGTTCATCGTAGAGTTGTGCGAGTCTGTCTCCTTCACGGGATTACCCTTACGTGTCCATACTTACTGTAGAAGTTACCATGTGCCACCCGGTTCCGGCACCACGTGAGCCATACCGCTAGGCCGACACAACTCTAGGGTGTTAGAGCCAAACCTCAATCGACATTGCACTATAAATTATACCGGCCATTTTATGCTCATAAATGTAAGTAACTACCATTCAGTATTCCACTCTCTAAGTTTTGAGGTCCGAGTCTAACCACTTGATCAACCTAGCTCCTAACGGTATCGTTGAGTTTGAGCACGGTGTGTCTTAGGCAAACCGGCCCAAAAGGGTCTAACCCGATCTCCTGTATAGTTTCAGGACGGAAGCAACCTTAACTGGAGTCGGACACCACAATTCAAAATCAGGATAGACCCAAGTAAGCCCAGATCGGATCCTCACTCCTCTTGAACACATCCAGCAGGCCAGGAGATTCAAGTGACGATCTAACTCGAACTAAGACTGTTGATCACGATTAAACAAGTACTGAGACCAATTAACTTAAGTGACTTCCCCAATGAACTAAGAAGGACAAGACTCTACCTAATTCGAAACTTTATCTTAACCGGATTTATACACAATCATTATCCTTATCTAAAATGTCTTTTAACCAAACTGGAATTGTAAACCACACCACGAAATCATCAAACTACACTACATACTTGCATCCACAAGAGGATAAAGTATGCCAAAATTCATAACATTTAAATGTAGAAGGATTAAACGAGCTTTCAAATCTTGCTACTCTGTCTGTCATTACTTGATTTTTTTTAAAAGATGAATATATTATTACTACATGCCTAAACCTTTTCATAGATATTACATTAAACAATTAATTTCGAAGAGATTAATATGGGTCTATTGTTTCGGAAATGCAACACAATGCGGTCAATGGAATAAGTTGGGAGGTCAACGACCTAGTCAAGGTTTTAAGTTGCTCAATTGCAGTTTGACCTCTGAAAAATCTGATTGGTATATACAATTTGAAATGAGCAATTGAAGCTGTCGAATTGTGCATCCAAAACACACATCTAGTAATTGATTTTGTGCATTTTAATGATTCCATTGTACATTGATTTTAATGGGCAAATTTGTGAAAAGTTCTTATTTTGTTCTCTACGAATTACAATTTTCATGTTAAAAATGTTTGAATATCTATAGTTAATTCGTCATAGACATGAATATAGCAAGTGACAACAGGAGTCAAATCGCAGATGGTATCACAATGTTCGAGCAAACTATGACGATCTTCACAAGTATGGTATCACAACCATGCTCCTCAAACTTACTTTTAGGTGATCTAGACTTGGATATATAAAAAATATGCTTAAAGAACATTCTTTACTTGTTGTAAGAGCTAAAGATACAATCTACTACACTAAAAGACCAAAGGCGGACTCAAAATTTATACCTAAGGGGGCAAAAGTATATATATAATATATTTTTAAAGGTTCCAGGATGTAAAATTCTAAATTTTCAAAAATATTACCTATAAGACTACCTACTTTGTCAACTCATTGATGTCTATTTCTCATTATTTTGTAACCTTTTTGTTTATGTACACCACTTAAGGGGGCTGTTTGGAATGGAATTATAATCGATCCATTTGGCTCGATGAACAGTAATTTGGCCTAAAATACACTTTAAATACCCACATTTCAATTCCATTCCAAACACAATTTTACCAAAATCAATCCAAACGCCCATTCAAATTCTATATCAATCAGTCTTCCAATTCGTTTATATTCCATTCTTTAGTTTAAATTTTACACACTTTCATACACTTAAATAAATACACATTATGAATTATTTTCATGTAAACCATCAAATGAAGTTAAGCCTCTGGTTTAAAGTATTCTGAGAAACCAAGTTAGATAGTTCTTAAAAGAAAAAATTATCAGGTTAGATACTCCTCCGTATTGAACTGGAAGTTCTGCGGGACTGGACATAAATTTTAAGAAAAAATGACAAAGTAGAAAAAAAATCTAATAAAGTATGAATGTGATTGAAAAATGTAGTAGAATAGTGAAAAAAGTATGAGAGATAATGTATAAAGTAGGAGATAAATTTTCTATTTAATAAAATGTGCAGGAATTCCAATTTAAAGGGGAGAGAGTACAAGTTATAGTATGAAATTAATAGACTGTTTGGATTAAAAATGAAACTAAGACAATTTATTTTTATTAAATTAATATACAATATTTATATTAAAAAATACGTAATTAAAATTGAGTTATATTATTTCTAATTCTTTAATCAAACCTAAATTTCGCAACCCTATTTCACGACGCAAGTAACGAAGTGCCAGAAGCGTGAAGCAAGATACAAGAAGTGTGTACAATGTTAACATCCACGCAAGGACACGTGGCTTCACTGATCTTTTGTCAAGATTCAAGATTCTTGTCTTCCCCAATATTCAATTGGCTCTCCTGTTGCCATCTCAGCAATTCTTCCATTTTCTTCCACTCTAAATTCTTGAAACCACACAAACATTGTATTTTTTATTCATTCTTCTTTCATTCACCAATTCTTTATTATTATTAACATTAGTAGAATGTGAAAATCCTACTCTTGTTTCGCACAATCTTTCTTGATATTATTATTATTTGTACAGATTCAGTAGAATGGCTCAATTACTGTCACCAGTGTGTACTGATAAACTCAAGTTCCAGAACCCACTTCAAAGTTTCTGTTCAAGAAACAGGTTTCCTTTCCTTGGTAGGAACAGTTTGAACTGGGGTAGTAGCAGATTAAGAAATTCTGGGAGATTGAGGGTTGCCACTCAAGAGCCTCCTCAAGAGACTGCTGATGATTATTATGCTGTGTTGGGGCTGGTAATGTTCATTTTGTGCTTGCTCTTCTGGTGTTTACTTTATTTTGTTCATCTGTTTTACTCTTTTTCTGGTGTCATTTGTTATTTGTTAGTCAAACTTCCCGCCGGTCTGAGTTGTATGCGAAAGGTTAATAAAGTTAGAGAGATATTAAAATAACATTAATAGTAAATAAAGTAGGAGACATAGATAAAGATGATGATAGATTTTCCATTTTGGTGAGTTGAATTCGGGATTGAAGGAGTATTTGTTATCAAGGGAAGCTACTTTGTTTTCTAGAGATGTTTCTTTCTTATGGCATAAAAAGGTATTGTGATCAATTCTATATGGCCTTTCTGATGCTATGTGATTAGATATCAGCTATCCCAAAGAAATTGCTTCGTGTACGCTATATTAACATGATTTAGCCTGTGATGACCAACTACCTTAGAAAAGAAGGTGTCATTGGACTTGTAATATGCACATGGATTCGATATAAAACAGGTGACTTGTGATTTTGATTGTTGGAAATTAGAAGTTGGGAATAACATTTTGGTTAACGATATGAAAGATTACTCGTAGCAATCGAGATAGTGAATGAAACCAAATGAGGAGGTGGAAGCAAGGTGATGAGCACTCAGATATTTGTATTCTTCTCCATTCATTGAGTAAAAATAGGTGGATATACTAATAATTGAGTCTTCAGGTAGACCTTATCTTACTAGAACATGAACAAGGTTTACACCTACCCAGTAAGCTTGAAGATGCTAAAACAGCTTTAACATCAGCTTTTGTAAACTAGAAAAATAAACAATAATTAAAGCCATGTTTTTCTTGTACAGGAATGTGATCATTTGATTTTGAATAAATTACCAAAGCCTGAAATTTTCTCATTTTACATTCATACTGAGTTTCTTCATGTTATTGAATCCAGCTTCCCGATGCCACGCCAGAGCAGATAAAGAAAGCCTATTATAGTTGCATGAAAGAGTGCCATCCAGACCTTAGTGGTGATGATCCTGAGACCACAAATTTCTGCATGTTCATAAATGAGGTCTATGAAGTGAGTTTCTCTTGCCGTTAGTTCCTTTCAGATATTACAAAATTTCTTTGACTCCTCTTTGAATGTTGAAGTTATAGATTGCTTTTCTGTTTAGATTCTCAGTGATCCTGTGCAACGAAGAGTGTATGACGAAATTCATGGATATGCTTTGACTGCTACAAACCCTTTTATGGATGCTTCGAGCTCTAAGGATCATGTATTT
This sequence comes from Plantago elongata, assembly GCA_036897095.1. Taxonomy (NCBI): domain Eukaryota; kingdom Viridiplantae; phylum Streptophyta; class Magnoliopsida; order Lamiales; family Plantaginaceae; genus Plantago; species Plantago elongata. Next base: position 12,777 of record JAYMSP010000882.1, on the reverse strand, counting down.
GTGGATGAGTTTAGTTGTATAGGTATGCTTAACTTTCATCTCCAGTTATGCTTTCACTATTGAATGTGTGGAAGTATCATAATGTGTTCTCAGGTTATTCTTTTGGACTGTCTACCAAGATTCTTTCAATTCAATGGCAAAAAGAAAATGAAATAGTTGTATTGCACTATTACATTCATGACTGAATTGTTAACAACATACGGACTTCCAGTATCTACATGCTATATACATTGTATTGAGTCCATTGGGAAACTTGACTTAAACGTGTCCTGGCATTAACATATCCATTTCATCTATTGTTTAATCAATAATATTAGGTCAAGTTACGTGGAACATATGGAGAGGAATCAGCCATGGGGCCTCAATCCAAAACTTACATTTGTATTCTGTTTCGTTTTTTGTTGCTAGGTTGCAAGAATTGTGCCAATGTGTGTTCATCTGTATTTGGCATTGAGGAAGACTTTGGAAGAGCGAGAGCTTATAACCAACCTGGAAACACAGATGCAGTTCAACAAGCAGTTGAGAGCTGGTAGGTTTGAAATCCCATTGTAAAGGTCTAATTCATCTTCATATACCATTACAGGGTATTTCTGCCTGGTTCATTGTATCCCTGTCCCTTAAATGTTCCATAAATTGGACTCTATCTCTATCTGCTTCAACAGTCATGTCCCATATAATGGGTCTTTTTCATTTCAGCCCAGTTGATTGTATTCATTGGACTTCTGCTGCCCAGTTGTCATTGCTGGAGGACGAAATGCGCAGAGTTGAACGAGTTAATGTAAGAAGACATATTCTGCTGTATATTCCGTCACACACACTTCTTCTTTCATGACTATATTGTTTGATTGTATTCAAACATATCATCTCTTTTCTCTGGTTCTATCGTGTAATGTAGTACTATTCATTAATCAGGCCCTCTAGATTCAAAGTTTTTCTGTAATATGTACGTACAAATATCACGGGTCATATGTTCTGAATCCATGTTCTGCTTGCCAGGTTGCGTTGATGCTATCAGGAATGGGTGCAGCATCCGTGGATGTCTTTCGCATGGTAAGACCATTTTGTGTTTCTTAGAGCAAAAAATATATGGCCACATTTACCAAGTGAAATCCAAGTAATCCATCATTGACAGTCCACGACTCCACGTTAATTTATGGGCACATTAATCGTAGTGAAGTCCGAAAATACATGGTCTCATTTTGATTGTGTTCTATCATGGTGCAGGCAAGCATTAGATGGGAAAAGAGACAAAGCAAAGTTTTGGTGAGAGCTCAATGAAATTATTAAATTCACTAATCTGATCTCTTGACACAAAAATCCGTCGAATTTTTCAGTAATAAAATTGTTACTATAGATATAAGAGTACTCATCCTTTTATACTTTAGGCAACATGTTTTATACTAAAAGCAACTTTTCTGCAACACGACACTCATGATTTTTTACTGTTGTTCTCACCTGAAGATTTGTTCTCAAACCAACCTGAGATTCTTACTGTTTGCTGCAGGAGCAAGCTAGAAGTAAGATGGCGAAGCAGAAGGGATCTGATAAAACAGAACCATATTGGAGCAACCTCTGGGGAAATCCCAAAGACTATGAAAAGGGCACTGGTAAAATTCAAATTCAATACTTTCACCATGCACTCTTGGTTTATTTGAATTGTTGAATGTTCTTAATTTCCTACCGGCTTTATGTGGCTGCAGAGGAGGAAGTTAAAGAGAGGGCAGGACGAGCAGCTGCAGCAGCTCGAAGATGGAGAGAGTACTCCAGACGGGGTGCTGACAAACGTCCCACCTTCAAACTTCCAGAAGCACTGTCTAACAAAGATCAGTAACAAATGACTCATGTGGTCTGTGTATATTATTAGCCGTATACATGTAAATGTCCATTGCCAAGAAAAGATACATACGATATGCCTGGTTCATTCTTCATGATATGTATCATTGTATTCCAAAGTGTATATGAAGTGTTAACATCCATTATAAAAGGTTCACATGTTGCAGTAAGTAACAAGGCAGGGTTTTTTGTGAAATCCTATAGCATGTGAAATGATAGTTTTATCATGTCATTAACAATATCGTTGTACTATATGGAAATAATGACAACGAAGCCCGAAGCGCAACTCAGTTGGCAAGAGACTTCACCTCTCCAACTAATAGGTCGGGGATTCGAGTCACCTTTGTTCACCTTTTTTAGATATGCAAGTAAAATTTACATTTATTATTGCTATGGTTTGGTAATGTCTACCGTTGTTGTACTTGTATGGTGTATGATCGTATAAATGCCTTTCCACGTTTTAACAAATGTTCGACGGATACATCTTATTTTGTATAACTTGTCACTGTTGATATTAGAAGTGAATTCATTAAAATTTACAAATTATGTTGTGTAAATCTTATATATTGCATTGCATGTGTTAGTGTGGAATACGTGAAATTAAAATTTGTGAAATTCAAATTCACAATAAGAATGGCTTTCTTAAAGCGTAATTTGATCTCATTATCAGTGTACAACTTGTTGAGGTGAATCACTCTTAGGGTACAATGAATGATTGAAGACTCTAGTTTCTTGTATAGATTAAGTCGCCCCAACTGTCAATGTGCTTTCCGTAAAGTGCAATTAGATCTCTATTATCAGTGTATAACAAGTTGCAGTGAAGCGCTCCCAAGTTACAAGGAAAGATTGCAGTATTATTCTCTAGATATATCTTGAATCCTACAAGTTGTCACTGTTAAATGCACCTACTTAATAATTTGTTTAAACATCATTAATGTAATTTCGTGGTATAGTTGGTTATCACGTCGGTCGAACACACTGAAGGTCCTCGGTTCAACCCCTGGCGAAGCCACTTAAATTCTTATTAATAAACTTAATGTAACTCTTTCATTAACAAATATAGGGCGATTCAAAAAATTCACAAAGCTCTGCGAAAGCGTCCATGGCGTTGGCGTCCCTCTATCTACTACGGAGGACTTCAACTTATTTTTAGTCTTTTGTTAATAAATATAGGGCGATTCAGTAAATTATCAAAGCTGTAAGATAGCGTCCATGGCGTCCACTCAGCAGGAGAAGTCCCCCTACCTACTACGGAAAATATAGGGTGATTCAGAAAATTCTCAAAGCTCTGCGAAAGCGTCTATGGCGTTGGCGTCCCTCTACCTACTACGGAGGACTTCAACTTATTTTTAGTCTTTCGTTAATAAATATAGGGCGATTCAGTAAATTCTCAAAGCTGTGAGATAGCGTCCATGGCGTCCACTTAGCAGGAGAAGTCCCCCTACCCACTACGGAAAATATAGGGCAATTCAGAAATTTCTCAAAGCTCTGCGAAAGCGTCCATGGCGTTGGCGTCCCTCTACCTACTACGAAGGATTTCAACTTATTTTTAGTCTTTCGTTAACAAATATAGGGCGATTCAGTAAATTCTCAAAGCTGTGAGATAGCGTCCATGGCGTCCACTCAGCAGGAGAAGTCCCCCTACCTACTATGGAGGACTTGGTATATTCCTCTCCTCTTCCCATTCTACTTTCTCTCGCATCTTTATAGTCTTTCGTTAACAAATGGAGTGCGATTCGAGAAATTCCCAAAGCTCTGAGATAGCACCCATGGCATCCACTCAGCAGAACCAGTCCCTCTACCTACTACGGGTGACCTGGTATATTCCTCCACCTCTTCCCCTTTCTTTCTCTCGCAATCGGTGCTCACCAACTTCAGCTTCATTTGCATTTTCTTTCGATTGACAAGCGGTTTAACCTAATTGACTTCAGATCATCAACATTTCAGCTTTACTTGTTTTCATTTCCTGCGATTTTGAGGATTTTGTTTCCGTTTCCTGTGATCTTGAAGATTCTTCGTGTGCATGAATATGTGGAACTGATACTTTACAAAAATTACACCTTAAAACAATAAATTAAGATTTAAAAATAAAGTAAAAATCAAAACATAAAAAACTTATGTTGGATGGTCTAGTTTTCAAAATATATCTATAATCTAATATTAGTGTAGGGATGTAACTAATATGAATTGTCTGTGCAATGACGTATTAATCTATACAAAAATTATAAGAGTCCATTATATTATAAGAGTCAATGAGAGTCCTTAACATTTTGACAAATATACACAATTATGTGACGACTTGGCTTCTTATGAATTTTGCGGGTCAATTTGTGAATCCTGATTCCGGGTTCGGGTCAACATGCAGGCCAATGGGTCAAATAATTACCCTAAATATCAGATTTTTTGTCCATTTTCCTCATTTCCTCCCACTTTCTTCTTCTCTCACGGCAGTTGCATACGATTATCTCTGATTTATGTTCGAAACTCTAGTTTCTTCATCAACACTTCTGATACACAGGTAATTACTCGTGTTTTGTTCGTTTTTGTTGATCTATACTTCTCATTGTGTTTTAATTACGGTTTTTGTTTTTTTTGTTTTTCGTTTGTTCAAGTGATTGCAATGTTGAATTTGAATGCGGATCTGACTGGATCTGGTTCCGATGAGCCTACAGGTGGTGGTGGTGTTGACATGGAGGGTCTAGTGTGCCGCAATAAGACTCTGGTTGCTGGTGAGTGTTTTTCTCTATTTATTTACTCATTTTTTTGCTTCGATTTGTGCTTGGGTGAGCGATTAGTATGTTATTTATGTTTCGATTTCATTTCACTGGCGTGTTGTTCTTCGATTTGTTCGTTAGTTTTGTTCGATCAAGTTGTTTTGATTCAGTTTTTTAGCGGTTAGGATTTTTTTTGTATTCTATTGTTGTATTGTTTATTGTTTATTGTTTATTGTTGTGTGTTTAGTGCGTATTCTTGTGTATTTATTGCTTATTGTTATACGTGTGTTTTTGTTTGCTTGTTCATTTTTGCGGCAATTAATGATTCGTTGTTTGAGTTTTTCAATTTCTTATGGTTTCAGTGTGATTGTATATGTTTGACACTCAGTTGTATGTATTTGTGAGTCATATATTTTGTATTTTTAATTTGTATATGTTTTGTGTATTAATTGTACATGCCTCACACATAATTGTACATGTTTGTGTAGTAATTGTACATGTTTGTACATCTAACTGTGTATGTTTGTGAGCTCTACTTAATTTGTATGTATATTTTCCCGTTTTTTATCTGTAATGTTGTTGTATAATAATAGTCTATTTTGTAAAATAATTGTTTATTTTTGTTGTTTATCAGTCTTTTTCATGTGTTTTTCATCTTTTTCTTTATTATGTTTCTGTAGTATAGTTGCTTATTGTTGAAGTTTAGTTTTCTATTGTTGTTGTGTAATTGTTGATTACCATGTGCACTGCAGCTTTCATCGAGGCATGTTTTACATGTCGATATGCTCTCATTACCCCTAATTATCGATGTCAACTTGAAGAGTGGTGAATTGGGCAGCAACTATTCTTGATTTCATTGGTAGGAAATACGATCTCATACAATTTCTTATGGATGAAGAGAGAATTGTGAGAGAGCCAAACTGGAAAGGAAGGGTGCTAAGAAAAAGGGTGTTGGAAAGAATAAAACCGATGAAGACCATAATGATGGAGGTGATCATCAAGCCAAAACATCTATGGGGCAGAATGAGGATGATGATTTTCAGCAATATTTATTGAAGATGATGAAGAAATAGAAGTTTAATATCATTTTATGTCATTTTTTATTTTTTTTTGGTATTGAATAAGATTTTACCTAAGAATGTTTTACGAGTTTGTGTAGGATTATATTTTGGATTTGTGTATTCTGGTTGTGCGTGAATTTGTACACATTTTTTATCATTTGATCTTTGTAGTTTGATATCATACATCATATTATATGCAATTGTAGGTCATTTATATACAATTATTCTTCAATTATACATAACTATTAACAATATATAGCTGGTTAAGTTCTTTTATCATATACACAAGTACTTTCCAATGATGCACAAATATATTTCAATCATGCACAATTAGGAATGACTCTGAAACTGTATAGTATCAATGATAATATGTCAATCATACACAATTATCATACAATCATACACAATTATAAATCAATCATGCATATACAATGATCAATCAATTATTAGGAACATAAGTATCAGAGAGTAATCTTTTTTCATCAAATTTCTGTATAACATAGGCATAAACTATTTCATCATAAACATAGACAATTTTTACTCAACCATAAATAATTAGGAGATATCCTGCAACATCTATATCAAGTGTTACTTTCTCGAACTTTGTAGATTTTTGCAGATTTTGTTTTCTCAACATGGCTCTTGATGCATTTCTTGCTCTGACCTTTTGTCTTGTTATGTGGTGGACTAAAATTTGGCAATTGTTGTTGTCTCATCTTCTCTTCCAACAAGTTGATTGATAGCTAGTAGATCTCGGTGGCATGGTCTTCCAACAATCTTCTGTTATCTGCAGATCCTGATATGGCTGTAGTAATTATTCCTCACCATTTCAGGTCGAGCATTACCTGAAACATACGCTATCTAATCTTAATAATATGAAATTATATATTACAAGGTTGAGAAATCAGAGGTTGTTAGGCAATCCCCTCACACTAGCTAGCATGATACTCAGTGGACACAAATATGAGCATAATTACAATTTCCAACAGTCTCTTGATAGTTGACATACACAATTCCACTAATAAAACATACCATCACAATACAACAACACACTAAAAAGGTGGGGAACTCAGAGGCTTCATATGCACACTCATGATACTTAGTGGACATGATTATGAGCATAGTCACAATCTCCAACAACCACTTAACAGTTGACATACACAATTTCATTAAGAAAACATACAATTACAATGGGAAACCCAGAGGCTTGTTAGGCACACCCCTACTCAGTTGACATACACAATTTCACTAAGAAAACATACAATTAGAATACAACAATACACTAAAAATGTTGGAACAGAGGTTTTGTAGCGCCCGGTCCAGGTGGTACCGGATCGGGTGCCACCTCAGTGGGGTCCCCAACCGCCCGAAGCGCGGTTGATCGATCAGTGCCGGATAAGGGGAAACCATAACCAGAATATAGAACAAATTTATTCATTTATTAACATAATATTGGTAACAGTACAAAGGTAGGGTAGTTGCTGATACATTAATTTCTAAACCACCAAAACACGGCAGCGGAAAAGGTCTGGTCGGTTTACTAAACGCCTGGTTATCCTATCCAATCGTCTACCCTGTTCTCGCATTCATTACCTAGGGAATGGAAAGAACAGACATGACAGAGAGGGTAAGTCACAAGACTTACTGAGTAATATTTCAAGATAGACGAGAAAACAGACACGGACACTAATTCAAAACAGAATTCACTTCAGACAGGACAACACGAAACACTTATCACGCAAAACAGATTCCCGATCCTGGATTTTCAGTAATTTCACGAAACAGATACCAACCATCACACCACAAAATGGCCACGAAGGGCAACTTGACTAACTTATTACTCCTTCGAGGAGCGACCTCGCACTCAGTCAGACGACGTGCTTAAGTCCATGTCGGCCCGGTACACAAAAAGATATCGATCACCTGCGCCGGCGATACCGTTGGGGCGTCCGGGGATCTGTGGGTACAGGAGATATAGCCAGACCGTCGGTCCGTTCCGTCCGGCCCCAAACTATACCAGCTGTCCCTAGGCCCACACTAAAAACACTTAACACGGACCTGGATAGCCACACAGGCGTATCACATGATGCCACGGAGGCATATCACTATCACGGTGTGCCGCAGAGGGCTTATCAGTCAGATTACCAGGATCGGATCAAACAGGCAAAACATTACACGTACAAGTCACTTATTCACAGTTTCCAACAAGCGCCGAACTGGCGATCACAGGACTAAACACAATTACAGGAGGCAGAACATGAGAACAATCACTGATGCCGAGTGGCAGAGGACACTGACAATTAATATTGTCGAAAGGCGGACAGTACAATCAAGAGAGACGAACAACAGATATTAGAGATAAACAAGGGTGCCCAGTGGCGGACAACGCATCAACATAATGTCGGTTGGCAGGTAACAAGGTCAAACACAAGTACCGAATGGCGGTCAACCAAGGTAAACACAAGTGCCGGGTGGCGGGTGGTCAAAATCAAATACAAGTGTTGAATGGCGGTCAACAGAGTCAAACACGGATGTCGGATGGCGGGATACAACAATAGACAAGGATGGCAAGTGGCGGGTAACAAGTTAAGATTAAACAGCAGATGCCGATTAGCGGTCAATAAATTCACATAATTTCCTGCGGACAGATACAGAGGACAAACACCAGTACCGAAACACAGACAGTAAAACTGAACGGACACAGGTACAGAAAGACAGACAGTAACACTACACAGACACAGCTGCAGGAAGACAGACAGTAACACTAAACAGACACAGGTGCAGGAAGATAGATAGAAACACTGGACAGACACAGGTGCAGGAAGACAGACAGTCAGACACAGGTGCAGAAAGACAGACAGTAACACTAAATAGACACAGGTGCAGACACTAAACTGACACAGGTACAGAAAGACAGGCAATGGCACTAAACAGACACAGGTACACTACACTCGGTTATTAAATCAAAATCATATCAGGATCAGATTCGATCAGAGTGTCAGCGGAATATCGGTACAGTCAGACATTCTACAAGTCCTAAAGTTAGGTCAAATGTTACGACTAAGCGTAACTGAACATAAAGGCTTAACAATAACAACATGGAGGCACTTTATATTCCCCAGGGCCTGATGCCGAATAATGCTCACTTGGAATAAGAGTAAGTGAGGGTCCTCACCTTGGTTGGGCTGGTACGATACGCAGCTTCGAAATCCTGATACAGGGACAATACTACTTAACGTTTTATGCAAGATTAATTATAAATTTCCCCTAAATTTTCCCCCAATAGCAATCAGAGCAAGCAGTAACAGTTAGAAAAATAATATCCAGTTAATTCCATTATTTCCAGATAACCTTTCTTCGTATAATTCCTTAGGAATCACAATCTTATATGACTTCATAATTCTCTAACCTAACAGAAATTCCTTACAACTAAATAGCAACCAGATTCAGACTTCAACAATTTTTAGAGCACTTACACAGTACATCACTCTTATTAACTTAAACTACTTCGAATGATCATTCTCATCGTAGTTAAATGTTTATACAAGTTTCTTCGTATTTAATAAACATGGTACTACTTCCTAGCCTTGATTACTACTCGACATCAGTGATTGTTCTCATGTTCTGCCTCCTGTAATTGTGTTTAGTCCTGTGATCGCCAGTTCGACGCTTGTTGGAAACTGTGAATAAGTGACTTGTACGTGTACTGTTTTGCCTGTTTGATCCGATCCTTGTAATCTGATTGATAAGCCCTCTGCGGCGCACCGTGATAGTGATATGACTCCATGGCATCATGTGATACGCCTATGTGGCTATCCAGGTCCGTGTTAAGTGTTTTTAGTGTGGGCCCAGGGACAACTGGTATAGTTTGGGGTTGGGCGGAACGGACCGACGGTCTGGCTATATCTCCTGTACCCACAGATCCCCGAACGCCCCAACGGTATCGCTGGCGCAGGTGATCGATATCTTTTTGTGTACCGGGCCGACATGGACTTAAGCATGTCGTCTGATTGAGTGCGAGGTCGCTCCTCGAAGGAGTAATAAGGTAGTCAAGTTGCCCTCCGTGGCCATTATGTGGTGTGATGGTTGGTATCTGTTTCGTGAAATTACTGAAAATCCAGGATCGGGAATCTGTTTTGCGTGATAAGTGTTTCGTGTTGTCCTGTATGAAGTGAATTCTGTTTTGAATTAGTGTCCGTGTATGTTTTCTCGTCTGTCTTGAAATATTACTTACTAAGTCTTGTGACTTACCCTCTCTGTCATGTCTGTTCTTTCCATTCCCCAGGTAATGGATGCGAGAACAGGGTAGACGATCGGGTAGGATAACCAGGCGTTTAGTAACCCGACCAGACCTTTTTCGTGCCGTGTTTTGCTGGTTTAGAAATTACCGTATCGGCAACTACCCCACCTTTGTACTGTTACCAATATTATGTTAATAAATGAATAAATTTGTTCTATATTCTGGTTATGGTTTTCCCTTATCCGACACTGATCGATCAACCGCGCTTCGGTCGGTTGGGGACCCCACTAAGGTGGCACCCGATCTGGTACCACCCGGATGGGGCGCTACAGGTTTGATATATACACCCCTCACACTAGCATATATGTTGAGTATACACAAACATGAGCATAGTAACACTCTCCAATAACTACTTGACGGCTGATATACACGATTACATCTATGAAACATACAATTTCTAGATATAACTTAGTATGTTACTTTCGTGCACAATTATTAGCTAATCACATTGATTATCAATGCTATAGATAAGCATTGGTCGTTCTCATCAGTTACATGTTTTCTTCAACGATTTCATCCATCATAAATTCTATAACATAAATAATCGACGATTATTGTGTCAAAATCTATAAACAATTCTCATCCAATGTATTCACTTACATGAATGTGGATCTCTGAAACTGAGAGAAGAAATCGGCGTCAATTGAGCTGAGAGAAAAGAAATCAAGCACAGAGAGAGAGCAATCGCGCTGAGAGAGAAGAGATCGATCTGAAAGAGAAGAAAAAACAGGAGTAATGCGTTTTGACCTAATTTCTCCTTTTTATATGACCCGTTTACTTGCGGATCCGGGTCTTTGACCCGAGAGGTTCAGAAAGATGCCAAGTGAGTATAATTGTATATATTTGTATAGGAATCTCAAAGACTCTCAATATATATTACACTAAGAAGACAGACTCATTGATCTATGCCACATCTTATTGAAACAATTGACTTTTATTTATTTATTTTGAATGAAAGACGAAATTGATTTGAAAATTACTAATGCAACTTGTGAGGTGTAGAAGGTGATCGTTAAAATAGTTTTACAAATTATAAAAGGGCATGTTGTATAGATGGCATTAGTACACTTTATACTCCATGTACTTTAATTTTTAATTAATTTATTTTTCTCAAAAAAAAGTTGAAGTAAAAATAATACTCTAATTTAATAAATATAAATGATTGAATTAAGTTTTTTAATGCTGGACACTAAATACAAAGGTTTTAATAAATGATTTGTTTCAATTAATAAAAAAGAAAACTCATATTTTTATGTATATAATTAATCACATAAAAACTACTTAAATTTTATAAAAAAAATATCTTTTTTAAAACGGCTAAAGGGTGACTCGAACCGTGAAGCATTTTACCAACTGAATGGGCTCCATTATATTTATAGAAAGATAATGAAACATAAATCTTTAACATAAATTTATTTAATGAATACAACAAACAAATTAAACAAAATCTATAAATATTTTTTAAAAATCCACTATTTGAATATATAAAATGGCCCCAAATATGTTAGGCCCTATGCAGATGAACTCCTTGCACATGTTCAGATCCGGTCCTCTCTTACTCCCATAGCTTGCACATGGCATGCAGCCAGACAAAGAAGCGTTGGTTTATGTGCCCTGTTCTGCTCTACTAGATGAAGCCCCGGTCCATTCTCAGAAAGTCAGGATACGTTTCTTTCGGAATATCCTTATCTGCAATGTTGATGTTATGACATCTATATTAGGTTCTTCACCTAACTCACAAGGACCAGTACAAGAATGAGATGTTAAACGAACACAAATGTAAATATGTGTGTGTCCGAAGTGCGTAAAACACAAAATACTGTGGAACAAGAGCATATTTTTAATAAAAGTGACTTACCAATTTATTTCTTTTTAGAAGTTTCTGCAACTTCTTTTCCAGCACGAATAATCCTCTTTATCCGCTGTCATTTTATTAAAAGTCCAGACACAACATTTACTATATTGCAAGGAATTTATAGCAATATTATGACAATATGAACCTAATACATAAAAGTTCAAAATGAAACTGAAAATGAAAAGACAAGGTATATACATACCCTCAATGAATTTATCTTCCTTTCCGAGTTTTCTGCGACTTCTCTTCTGGCACGAATATTCCTTTTTAACATCTGGTGTTTTGTTAAAAGTTCAGACAAAATAACCTTTACTATGTTGCATGGAATTTATAGCAATACTACAACAATAACACGTCAAAGCTGAAGCACATTGTAACTGAAAACAAAAAGGCAATGTATATCCATACCCTTAATGAATTTGCCTTTCTGGTTTCGCTCGAAGTAACAGTAGACTGGTTTTTGTTGGATGAACAATTGCATTCAGAGACATTTTCGAGTGAAAAGTCTACATCAACATGAATGCAGGACTGAAAAACAAAACAACCAAAATATAAATACAAGCAAGCTTACAATATGATTGTTCAATAAACATAACACACATGAATACTGCCCAAGAACAAATCCTATTCAAGTAAGGTTGTAAGATATTAATGCTGATGTGCTTCGAAACATAATTAATTATTTTTGATCTTTCTTATTTAGTTAGTTTATTTCTTTCGTAGTGACTGGCTTTGGGCTTGGATACTTTTGTCAGCCCCTTATTGTATGAAAGTTGTTTTTTGGAAGTTATAAGACAAGTTCTTTCGTTCCGAGAAAAAAAATATCTGCACAAGAAAATATGTTTGAGCAACAATCATATTTAAGAAATTGGAGACAAGTTAGAGGTGGTGACGTTTATTTCTCCTTCCATTTTCTTTAGCAAGAACAGATTTTGCTTGGGCATGGACATTAAATTTTAATATGGGCACAAGTTGGGTGAGGTTCATATATAAATAAAATACATATGGAATGTA